>OMLF01036430.1:0-15450 GCA_900302615.1 Holocentrus rufus | reverse complement strand
GAATAAACTTTTTTTTTTTTTTTTTTTACATGTGCAAGCTTCTTCTGCCATAGCATTTTTGGGGGAAAACAGAAGAAAAAAAAGGAAAAAAAAAACCATGAAAAACTATGAAAAAAGGGGGAAAGTTTAAAGGAATGATAAACCTTACATAAGCTACAGTAAACTAGAAAATATTGATAATATGTGGACGGACTACAAGTGGCGATCAGTTAAAATATTGTGTGTGTGTGTATGTAAATATGTTCAAAATATAATAGTTGCTGGACATTCAAGTTGGAATTATGAAGACCGATTGAAAACGAATGTTGTGTGGAGTGATTCAAACATTTCTAGGAATGTTAATTCATGGTTTAATGACCAATACCCTTATCATAAGCAGCCTGGGCACAATGTGCCATTCTTGTGTTGCTGAGCTTCCAATCCTTTGTGTTCGCTGCTGTTCAAACTAGTGGAACAAAGAGTGAGCAGCTAATCAGAGGGAAGCTTGTGTGGACTACCTGATAGGTAGGTTTACAAAGCTCATTCACCTTTTCTGATACCTTCTGCTTTCATTCCAATATTTCCACTCTCCTAGAATATGTGCATACTTCTTGCATTTGTTGAACACACAACAAAACTTCACTCTCAAACAACATCCATCTGGAGCAAATGGCACATTTCAAGGAGCTCAAAATGAGTAATAATTCCAGTTAAGGGAGTTGGGAAGTATTGAAATAGTCTAAAACATTTCTTACAACTTGACAAAATGTCATCTGAATTTACAAGTATTTTCAACTGAGGTGCAACTGGAGGTGATACTGAAATGTGAACATTAATAACTGAACATAAACCCGCTGTTACAAATTTCCTACTGAAACAATTTAATAAAAGAAAGACTTCCAAGTAATAAACTATTCATCACCACCTGAACTTAGTCTGAAAGTAAACAGCACCTAGCGTAACCTACTCTGCATATCCCAAACAAAATCTACATGCATTTCAGTGCCTGGATAAGCAGGAGTGTGTATGAACGTGCACGCATGTGTTTGTGTCAGCTGGCCAAGAGCAGGGACATGCCATTGGTGTCACATGGTCAGCTGCGAGTAGTTGGAGGAAAAAGGTAGCCTCAGTACCCTACCCCCACCACCACCACCGCTCTCCATACTTGGCCTGGGAGGATGACAAGCCAATGGCAGAGCTTGTCTGCCAGTCACCCCACTCTCCAGCACACAGAAGACACTGGAAAAAAGGGGAGAGGGGAGGGAGGGCAGCTGATCTGTTTGACACATAACAGTACATCAAGAACACCAGGCAGTCTAACAGTTACCCCAACCCTGCATCAGGAAGTTAGAAAAAAAAGATACGGCTGGGCGGACACTGAAACTGCTTAGAAACGTCCCAGTTTCTTTATGTGCAAGAGAATAACGTGCAGCAGTCAGTACTTAAAAAGGCTTATATCACTCCTGATTAAACAGTTGTTGCTGTTTAAGTTTACAACAAAAAGACAACTTAGTCTCTGAGGGGATAGACAAATATTTTAGAGAAGAAAAAAAAGAATCTTGAGGTAGATCTGACTATTACTGCACTGAGACATTATGCAGCTGATTTACAAGTAGACTTGTTTGAGATTATTGTCAGCTAAGTTGTTGAAAGTCAGGACAAATCACTGAAAGCCCTCCGATTAACTGAAGCTCATTACTACTGCCTTATCACTGGAGGATTAGCACACGGAAACTTTAACACATTAAACTTAATCCCATCTTGACAAGACGGTGGGTAATGAAGCTCAGGAGTTTTCTCTGTGCCCCTCCATGACTCCAGTGGACTATGATACATCATGCTTGCCAAGTCACTAGTTCATTCAAGTCCATGCTGTAGCATGCCATTCATTCCCTGTTATAACTTTCTTAAGAACCCACTAAAGCAGAAAAAACATCTGAGAAGAGCTTTCTGTCTACTCTGGAAACAAACATATAAACATCTAAGTTAAAACAGCATGCTGCTCCAGTCAGAACTTTCTGTTCCTCAAACAACTCAAGACTGATCACAATCTCAGTCTCGTCTGTCTGTTAAACCTCCAAAAACAGGAAGAAGGCAGCACAACCAGCAACTGAATAGGTGACAAATATTGATTAATGTGCTGGGAATAACCTTTTGTTGGCAAAATGGCCATTGTGATGACATTCATATTTCATGAATCACTGAATTATAAGATCTAGTGTGAGTGTCCGTTGGCCCTGTTGTGGTTGGTTGGCTGCCAATACTGCATTGATAATGCAACAGTTTTATAAATAGTACAGAACGCCCTGAGGGAGGTCATTTATATACGTAGAAGGCTTGGTCAATATAATTCTGAGTAGAAATACTTACATGCATTCAGCAAGGTAGTTACACAAAACAGGCTTAAGAATGAACTGTGCTGACTGGTTACACGACCAATTTATACAAGGGGACTTATCAAATTTTCTCTGTTAGGATGGTGGCTGAGATAAAGTCTGTGGCCTGGTAGTGAAAAGTTGCAAGAGAAGTGACTGGGTCACTTGGATCCTCACAGTGGATGAATGCTAAATGTGATAAGCTGGCAAGAAGCTGCACGGCATCAAGAATGGGGTGAGGGGAAAGGCTGGTTACTGATGCATGGCTGCCGGACAGTGTTCGTTTATGCTAGTTCTCACATGGCTGCAACTTCCCCCTTTGACCCCATTTCACCACATCGTGCATGACTCTCTCCATCCTTCCCTGACATTTACCCTGCTAGCTGACCTTGCACAAGACAGCAACACTCAAATTTCTAGGTCTTCCTGACCCTCAACAAAATTCGCACACTCTTGGTCACATGGTTGCACAGTGATGAAATCTATGGGGGAGGGGTGGATTTGTGAAATAGAACAAAGGTCATTCATCCACCCATCAACAGCTACCAATACAGAGTCAGGTCACATGACCTAAAGGCACTCATGTATCACATATTGTCACTGTGGCTGAAACCACCACATATTCAACCACTAAGATACGACTGAGAAATCATCTACACATTAAACTTTATAACCCACTAATAAGAGCACAAAATTCAGTCAGAGAGCCACATACTCATGAGCACGGTGTATGTGATGCAGTGTACATTTTTACAGGGTAATTTGTTGTTGCTGCACCATCCTACAATAAGCTGACTATGGTTACACTTGCATCACAGTGTGATGTATTGAGACATAAAAGGTCTGGAAGTGCAACAAATAAATAAATAATTAAAGAATATCAGATTGTGTTTACATTACCTTTGGAAAAGGAGGTGGTCACATTTACATTATGATTGAGATTCCATACTGTGCATGTAAAACAGTGTATTGTTTTCTCAAAGTTTGATGGCACTTTCAGCCATGCCATATGAAAAGTTACAGAGTGCTAAGGGTGCTTCTGAAACCTAGATACCATCAGACTCAATAAAGCAGCGTGAGGCAGGCCTGCATGGTTGACTGAATGAAAATAAAAGAGAATGGTCTGAATCATAGGGCCAGCTTGATAGCATCACTGCTGCTGTGAGCTTCATGATAGTGATCAGGTTTTTTTTTTTTTTTTTTTTTTTTTTTTAACCCGCCTATTTTTCCCCATAGTGTTCAACAGTGTTCGAGTAAAGAGGAAGGAACAATATCAAATTAACACTGCATAGCAGGAGCAGCAACAGCTTGTGACTGGTTTGTTAACTGTATGCACAAGATTTTACTTGCTTCCTCTTTCATTCATTAAACTGCACATTGCCCCTAATTGGTAAATCAATACAGCATGATGACATTAATTACTGTGTATGACATTGTTCTGGGGCAAAAATAGTGGTGCCACTAAATTATGTTTTGTTTGTAGCACCTGTGCCACTTTCAGGTAGAGTTCTTAAAACATATTTAAAGGGCCACACTAGTTCTTTTCTAAATCCTGCACAGAGTCGGTTTCCTGCTTGACGGGCCCAATAGGTCAGTCGACAAGGAAGTGTGATATAAATAAAGGCTTGCCTCGCCTGCTTGTAACCCACATGACAGTCAAGGCAGACTGCTGCTCATCATTTTTCTCAAATGATGAAAAAGTTGACTGATACGAGAGCGACTGTCCATCTTGAACTGCACAGCCACAGTTTCTTTTCCACCTTTACAGTTTTTTCTCTGATGAAAAATGCCTTTGTACTAAGGAATTATTCAGTGGAAAAAACACATGACCCAAGCTACACAGTAATTATCATCACATGTTTGTAGCATAACTGTGGATACACATAATCGCTGTGACGTTACTGAGGAATAGCAATATTCAACTGTAAAGAAAGGAAAATGTGTTCTTTTAAAAAGCTCCAATGACTTGAGATAACTTGATGTCCTATTTTGACCTGAACCTGACCTGGGTCCATTTATTGATGGGATAAATGCAGCTAATACCTGATATGATACTTCCACTAACAATCACTAATAAAACAGTTGAGTATCAAGCAAAAAATAAAAACAAGATTGTGTACCAGGTGTAACTTGTGACATAAACACCATTAATTGTATAAAATGTAACATTATTTGAACGGAATCAAAGACATGGCGATATTAAGTGAAGAACTAGCAACGGTTATCTAATTTCAAATGATGCTGTGTAAAAGTGGGGCAACCAAACACATTACGCACAAGCCACATTCCACAGATTCCAGTTATGGGATGTTTGCTATAAAACTGCTCCACTACTGGCTTCTTCCTGTACCACCACCCAGTACCAAGCACACCTCTGAACATCACTCATTCCCAAAAGATAGGCTATAAATTGTCCCCCTCATATGGACCATCAGCAAAGCATGATGGCAACAAATAAGCACCATCAACACCACACACACACACACACACACACATTGCATCAATGCCATTCAACTTTTTCTGCCAGATAAAAGAAACCTAGATCCTCAGAAGATAATTTCACAAACGTGAGCCCAATCGAAGATTTATTTCTTCTCCATCTCTACACTGCAGAGGTTGCAGCAGAAAAGAGTTAAGCCTGTGATCAGAACAGTTGTGATTATTACATTCTGGAGATGCTGATTCTAGTGAAGGCATTAACAGTGAAAGTGAACTATTCCTCATCTTCATTTTGCAGGAGACTCTCTGGAAGCTCTTCAAGGAGTCTCTGGGGTCCCTGAACCCCACTTTGAGAACCACTGTTCCACTAGTAGCCTCACCACACAGAGAGATAGCGTTGAAAGAGCATGGCCAAGGAGTTTTTTTTACATGGCGGGGGATGCCACGACATGCACTTGACAATGGTTGCATTGTTTCCTTTTATACTCGTTACAACATTATCTTATTAAAGTAACAATGGCGTCTCCAGCGCGAGCGCTTTTGCACTTGATACAAAGTGGGCAGCACGCAGATTTAAAAAATAAATAAATAAATAAGTTTCGAAACAAAGTAGGATTTTACAAAATCTCGATCTGTTTTCAGCTCTGATGCTAAATGTCCCTCGCCTCCTTGCTTCGGAAGGCAGCTTCAGAAACTCGCAACCGGTGGGCTCTCTCAGTGTTAACAAAATAGAGTGGTTATCGTTAACATATTGTTGACATCTTGTGAACGATAAGATATGTGTCGACCCATTCGGTTTCTACATTCCGAGGTGAAAGCGGATGAAGAAAGGACATGTAATATACAACATGGCTTGGTTCATCTGTATTTTAAGGCAGCAATGCGATAAGCCCTGGTTTTTGAGTGCACATCAACACCTCCTGCTTATCCAAGACCCCTGTAAATACGATACAGTCAACACGGATGTAGGCTTAAACACACAATCGTCAGCATACGCCTGAAAAGCGGCAAATTCATCCACAAACCTGTGTTCCGCAAATCCGAGGACTTATCGACAGTCTTGAAGAAGCAAGAGCGCAGCAGCCTAAATTGTATTCAGCTGGTAGGTCACTTAACCAATCAGGAATGGCTTCACATATTCTTTCCCATAAAGCTTGAGAAGCGTGCTGCCATTGGTTAATATTTTGGACGGTCAAAACAGGTTGAATGTACTTTACAAGTAACAGTTTGTATTAAACCAGATAATACAGACTACTGGCAGAAACTCACAATCCATATCTGGGGATTAAATGGAAGGTAAGCACATGTAAATGAAGCTAAATTACCTGCGAATTGCTCTTCCTACAGTCATAGGATGACAAATAGCAATGACAAAGCTTCATAATATGCCATACATCATAATCAACAGAGTCAAACCAGTGCAGAATAGGGTATTGTAAAGGAACGGTCTTCGTTTTGGTGATTTAAACCAGGTCTGGTTGTTTTTACTGTTCATTATATTTACGGATGTGAGAGTATATTACTTTTTGGACTAACCCATGTTTTTTTTCTTCTTTTTTACCGTCAGAATGGGGAAATTGTAGCAATTCAGTTCAGATAAAAGGCTAAAACTCACTAAAATGGTTATTGTGCAAAAACTATAGATCTTATAATCCAGTCCATATTTTAAAATTAGGTTACGACATCCTCATTCATTCACTCCTCACACCGAAAATGCAACCTGAACTGCTCATTTCATTCATCCTGTAGCTATAGCCTAGTTCTGCATGCAGGATATTGCAAAGGTATGATTTGACATAGGCCTATATACACACATTTCTTCTAAGATACTTTATTAGTACACTGTGGTTTGAGAGGTGTGGCCTTGTGGTTTAGACTCAGACCCACCTACTAGACACATAAGCATGTTTTATACTACGATAAGTAGAAGATGATGTCGCATTGGATGAATTACACATGCTTTCTAAAAAAAAGTCACCTGGGGGAGCAATTTTACACTTGTAAAAATAAAGAGGATTACGCTGCACACAGACGCTGACAAACCTAACAGTTGAGAATTTCAGTGTTTGCAAACAAATTAAGTGGATTATAACTGTGGGAACTTAATCTGTAGTGTGTCCGTAGTACTAATGAGTTTATAGAGACCTTTATTGTAAGCATGCTATTTATACATCTGATTAGGCCATAAATAAATAAATAAATAACTAAATAACTAAATAAATAAAACTTTGTCCAATAAACTTATCGTGATTTACAACACGCTTTTCCTCTTATGGTTTCACTATGGTGATATTTATGGTATTCTTACAATACTACGCAGGCGTAGGGATATTATAGTTTTGCTGTGATGTTTGCATAGCTCCCTTTATCAGTATAGGATTATAGTTCCTTTTCAAATGGGCTTGTAGCCACTGAATCATAGGTGGTTTCTTCGCAATAGGCTTAGTCTCAGTTTAGATCACTGTTAAGATCACTTTCCACAGATTCAATGGGGACCGTGTGAACTGCTGCAGTTCAGGCTGAGGGTGGCGCACCAAGCCAAAGGATTGTGTTGTGGACCCGCAGAGGTCACCACGGGTCAGAGCGCAGCGCCTGACAACAGTCATACTGGTGGCTTGGTGTCCCAGATTAGACTGACGTTAGGTTTGGCAGTAGTCTGTCTTAGTTTTATATTTTCCAGTAACTTTTAGATAGCTTCTATAAAAATATAAAATATAAAATAAAAAAATATAAACATATAAGTCCCTGGAGGATTATTGTAGAAATATTATAGTGATGCAAGAAATGAAAATATATGTATACCATTAAAACGATAAAATCACAATGAACTCGCATGACAGACACATTAAGTCCATTAAGTAATATTATAAAAACATCATTTTCGTTAGGGATTGTGCTTAGAATGTAGTGAGTGGTGTTCATCATGCAGAGGTAATACCGAATTGCAGAATTATAGGATTCAAGACCTGACTGTATAAAAGTAAAGGACCTGTAATATGATATTCACGACACAATATACATGATAAATAGCTATAACTGCTTTCTTAAATATCAGGCCATACACTGGAGACCGTTACAGACAATATGATCTTTTAATAAAATAAAATAAAATAAAATAAAACACGTGTTTATGTGCAGAAATATGCAAAACAGTGTGTAAAAACGCAAGAAGACGAAATGAAATCCTAATTATTTCAAGTAGATACCTGCAGTGTCTCCGGAGCCTCTGGTAGCAGCAGGCCAACTGTAAAAATCTATAGTTGACCAAGTAGTAGATCATCAAAGGAAATCTGCGGGAACCACTGAAACGAGAAACTACGCTCACAGTATATAGTCATGTGCCTGTGTTACTCATTAGTTATCCATTAGAAGTTAAACGTTCTTGTTGGGCAATTTTCTCTCATATTATTCGCTGTAAAATTTCTACAGGTGTTGTTTTGATGTTGCTGTTGATGTTTTTGTACCCATCTTATATTTAACGTAAAATTCCTGCAGTTATTTAACAGGGATCCCCACTCCTATGAGAAAATGAAGAAATTAGTAAAGTGTCACAATCCATATCACCAATATTGGAAAATGTTAGTGGTGAAGCTCATTCTCTCCGTCACAAAACACATTCATTTGGTCATCGGGTTGAGTATCTTATTTGAAAAACTATTACAGCCATTATAAATGAACTGTTCCTTTGTATCATCAAAGCAGCCACGACTAAAAGGGTACATGTGAATACTTTGGATCATGGCACCTCAAAGGTCACAGAGGTTCCTCTAAGAACCCCCTGTTTTTATAGTGTAGTAAAATATGTGGGAACGCACTGAACAAAAGCTCCTTAAATATGACACAAATATTCTCGTCAGTTGGGCCTGTGGTTATAATAAAATAAAACAGTAGCCATTCGTTTAGTGAAACAGCAGACAGTTTTCAGTCCATATGATAACAAAAAAAGTTTTTTAAAATTTGAACGCCGAAATGAAACTTTCACCATCAAAGCACCCTGTAATAATAATTATGAAAGAGAATCTTGACGCATCACTTGGCTTCACTGACTGACGGAATACTTGGCGTTTACAAAATCCGTCAGCAAAAAGTAGCAGTATATAGTTTAATGAAAAGCAACAGCAGAGGGGTCTCTCCATATTTCAAAGGACAAATACATAAAAAAGTGTTAAAACTGCACAGTCAAGTAATTGGATTTTATGCCCCCGTCCCGCTCGCTCGCGCTTTTCTCTCCATGGTGCTCTAAAAACTCTCCAAACGCTTCAGATGTCTTGTGAGCCTTTCTTTTTCAATCTCCGCTGCTTTTTATTCTTCGACATTGCTCACAGGATCAAATATATCAAAACACGGTGAAACTTTCAAGATTAAAACGTTCTCAATGGAAAAAAGCATCGGAGCAAACTGTTGTGGCGCATGAGACCAGTTTGAATCTGTGAGAAGCAGCGCACACAATAAACCTGTTGTTAACCTTGCTGTGAAAATATGTTTGAAGAAAACAGCCAATTGTTGTATGAAATGTATTCAAGTATAAAATAATGCCCTTTGTTGGGGGGAAAAAAACTTGAGCAATGTGAGGGTACAAAAGTCCCCTGTGGCATTTACCAGCAGCCTTTGTGCAGTTTGCGCTTTGGCGTCTCCACTTGGCGCATTACCCAGGCCCCTTTAAACGCGATTGTTTCTTTCTTTCTAATGACATTTACCGGATCAAAACATGCTGTTAATTCGATCAGAAAGCTTCACCCTTCATAACAATGGCAGTATAATTTCTCCCAAAGTTTGTTAAGTTGACCGAAATTAGGCAAATGAATAGGGGTCTCCAGGCTACCCATCTTGCAGGTGACGGGGAATAATGCGCGTTCACACCAGCTGCATTCTTCTTTATTTCTCCCTTTCTTTCACAGCATTATTAAAATTTAGGCCAATGAAACTATTCATTCGACTGAATAGACATTTTCTTATAGGATAATAGGATACAAATTGAGCCTCTCCAAAGAGTCTCCAGTGGTGGGTAACCCTCGTGTGCCAGAGGCTGCTGGAGACGCTGGCCTTGACGCAGACGACGCTCGTGTGCCAGGGCTAATCACACACCTGCCGAGGACTCCAACAAAATAAAGAATGTAAACAAAAAGCTTGCCATCTCTCATAAAAGATGAACGTGTCACCAAGTCGTGTGAGAAACGCCGAGAACAAACGGGGGGACTCCGTCTCCAAAAGATCTCCCCTGAACTTGGCGGAACAGCCTATTAAAGGCTTACTTAATTACTCTAATGACACTGGACAGGCCTTAAAACTCGGACTGGGCTTGGATGAGAGTTAAGATCGCTTGCTGGGATTTGTAAACAGGCGATCGTGTGAGAAACGCGAGTTGGAAGAAAGAGGGTTTCTTTTTTCGCCGGCTTTGTTTTCAGTGCGCACAGTGCGCCCCACCGGATCAGGCGAACCCAACGCCCAGTTCTTATTTCCCGCCTGGGTTGTTACTATGCAAATAATATTCCAAAAGTAATCACGTGTCTTTTGAACAGCCACGTGGATTAACAAAGCAGGTTTGCCCCCCTGCTAACCCATGGCTTTAGATTTTTACTATTTCTTTAACTGATCCTAAATGCACACATTTACCCAAAGCATGGCTCTAATCCCATGGAATAATTTACACCATGAATGCCAGAGTCCCTTGGATGATTCCTTTATAAGGACCAGCGTTCCCCTCAAATCTTAGTCTGCCTCATCTCCTACGAGAGCAACACATCTCTCTCACTCCCAACTAAGCTGATTTAATAAGAAGTTCATCAGAAATTCGTCGATGGCATCAAAAATGAAGGATCGGAAGGTATGCGCTCCATGTGCGCTCTGCAGTGTGAGGACTGAAATATTTTGGCAACAAGGCATTTTTTAAACACTTTTGAGTTACTAATTGGAATTATGTGCTTCAGTTCTTTTGCCACAGTGCTGCTTACCTACTACTTGGAGAAAATTTTATTCTAGCAAAGGAGAAAACCATCAGGCACCAGGCCTCTGCCACGCGTCCTAGGGTGTCCACTGCGCACCACTGACGTAAAAGAGCACATGCAAACCTAATAATATCCGGCATTAATAACGTCTTTTAATACGTTATAAATAGTTAAGATATGCTGAAAATGCTTAAAAATGTCTTAACCCTATCCATGGATGCTTCTGAAAAATCTGGACTGCCCTGAGCGTGAACAGCGTGCATTGGCACTGTGCGCTCTGACCGCACCACCGCGCACAGAGCACGGCGCTCGCCAACAGCAACACATTTCAACATCCAGTTGCCACAGTATTTCGTCCTTGCAAAATGTTTTGTTTTAACTACGTGGCTAACGGGCTGACTATAAGTTGAATTTAATTTAGCATGCATTTGCTCATCCTCATACACTCTGTTCTTTTTACAGAGAACTCCCATCTCCCACAAAGTCATTGAGAAACGAAGACGGGATCGCATCAACCGCTGTCTGAACGAACTAGGAAAAACAGTTCCCATGGCACTTGCTAAACAGGTATTGTGACAGCCTAATTTGATATTTGTTTAATTATTAATTATTAAATATTTTAACATGATATTAGATAAATTACGACGACTTGTAATAGGATATTTTAATGTCTGTCATCGTGATTGTTATTTGCATTCAAACATCTATATTTTTTTAATGTTACAGAACTCTGGAAAACTGGAGAAAGCTGAAATCTTGGAGATGACGGTCCAGTACTTGCGAGCGCTCCACTCAGCAGATTTCCCCCGCGGGAGAGAAAAAGGCAAGTAACCATACAACGCTCTTATACTTTACGCATCGCTTCGCCGCCCTGCGTGGAGGAGTTCTGATATACAAAATATGTATATTTTCAGGAAAGTTGACTGAGAAATGATCAATGGCATTTGTGTATAATGCTTGAATAAACGTAAACTTCTATTGGCTACAAGTCCAACTTTGCGCAATGGAGGAAACCACATTAGGAAATCTATGTCACGTCACATTGAGGCACTTGTCTATATTTTAATATGATGGCATGGTTTGTAATAGCTGCTGTATTGACTGATTCCAGGTGAGCTGCTGGCTGAGTTCGCAAACTATTTCCACTACGGATACCACGAGTGTATGAAGAACCTGGTGCACTATCTCACCACAGAAGACAGGGCTGAAACCAAAGACATCAAGTACGCACGGATCCTCGCGTTCCTACAGTCCAAGTCCCGAGTGGTCACCGAGCCTGTGTTCGGGTCTGTGGGCTCGATGCCAGACCCGGCGGAGTATCTTGGCCAACTGCACTCATCCCCCGAGCACCAAAGTCACAGTCCCGCCGACTCCGTCTACCAGCAGAGTCCGCCGGGCCATTTCTCCTGGCACAGTTCAGCCCGAAGCCCGACCATCACTTACCCAACAGTGCCTCTGTCTGCGCCTCCACAACAGCACGGTGGATACTTGTCACCGGTGCAGGGACTCGATCATCACTATTTCAACTTTATTGGTCACACACATGCAAACGCGTTTAGTTTGCACAGTGCTCAACATGCCATGTAAATAGTTTCATTCTGTTTTATTGTTGTTTTTATTTATATATTGCGAGCGAAATAGATACAGGCTGTGAATGGAATAAATATTTCTGAAGAAAATTTACTTTGTTTGTCATATTTTGAGTTTAAGGTAGGCGAGTTATTCTCTTGTCTAGAGCGCAATAGAACAAGTTCGGAGTCCTAAATCGCCAAAATTTTAAGCAGCCAAAATAGGTGCAACGTTCAGGGCCTTGGTAACTTTACAATAGTCCTGTGACCAAACATCATGTAGGAACAAAGTTCTTGGACAAGAAATAAAACAAGCGCCAAGAAAAGCAAAATAATATTTTCAACAGAGTAACGTGGGTGCTACAGGCGATATGGCTCAGTGGGACATTGGTAACGTGTTACTTCTCAATGCTGAAAGTTTTCAGTCTGCAGTGCCCGCTGAAGCTGAGGTCTGACTGCTGTTTAACATCTCTGTACATCAGGATGAGTTGTAAATATATATATAAAAAATGAATGAAAGATATAGAGAAATTTCATTATAAGCACCACTCCCAAAATGGGCAAAATAACACTATTTTATCAAAATATCTGAATATATTTGAGAAAATAAAGGCTAAAGTTTGAGCTTAAAATGTAGTAAGTTGTTTTTGATGATGACACTGGCAGTTTTGTCAGAGATATGCCTTAATGCATCTAACTGAGGCTTGTGTTAATGTCAAAGGCTGAAATCTACACTACTGCCCAGCCTAAGATAAGAAGCTTATTAATCTAAATTATCTTATTATTTAAACAATTATCTTGCATCTATGCAACATGATAATACTGGTAAAACTGGCAGAGGGGTAATTAAAGCAAATTTGTTTTTGAGGCACTTGAAATTCAGTGATTTTGTCATATAGTTAATGCTGAGCCCAAGGTCCAAGGCCAATAGAAGGAAAATGAGTTAATGTTGGACATATCTTTTTTCTTTTTTTGTCACAGAATAAAAGAAAAATACATACAAACATAAAGTTAAAAAAAAAAGTTATCTATCATGGATCATGGTTCATAAGGCAGACTGAGCTCAAGCTTCAATAAAAGCCTGATGAGGCTCATTATTTTGTTGGTCAAATCCACCTATATTTAAATAGAATGCAAATAACAAACTAGTTTCCAGCCCCATCCACACAGAGCATCTTTCTAGGCAGTGGTTAATCTCTGTGTCTGCAGGGCAGGGGGAAGCAGGGTGTTCCAGGGGGCACCCATGAGCACTGTTTCCCACAGGGACACCCCTCTGCTGACTTAAACAAACCTGCACTTAAACAGCCCATTGATCCAACTTCACTCCCCTTTGCTTCAAATTAGAAATGGTGTTGGTCCATTCTACATAACATTACCTGTTTATTTTTACTTAATAGGGAATGTGTGTCAAAAAACACTCTGAATCTTGTAATGGAGCCAACTGGTGTATTTTTATAATGAAAAAAAATGGAAATAATAGCGATGTGTTACTTGTAATTTTGGTAGAAGAGTTGTTTTTCTCCAGATTTTAAGATGAGAATTTTCAAGGGAAAATTTCAGAGTGGGGGGAAAAAGTCATCCATCTAAACTTTTACCAATTGTTGCTATTTCCATATATTTAGGGAAATGAGGTAGACTATTCATCACCATGGACAGGATTAAAGAGGGAGGTTCTGCAAGGGAAGAGAGCCACCCGGGTTAAAAGTTGGCCCTTATTTACATACAATTTCACTATCTCTCAGTCAACCATGGAGCCATGGAGCAACATCGCATTTCTGTGAACCATTTCATCAGGAGGAGACACAATCTATGGGTTTTAGATGCTAAAATGACCTTTTTTTACTTTGAATTTCTCCTTTTCTTTTACCTCCTTGTTCTCTCTCATACTGAAAGCAATCTGACAGTCCTTTCAGCCGACCTTGAGCCATATTGGAACTACTTGTGGCAGAAAAGACATCACTTTGATCAGGAGAGAATTGTTTTTGCCAAGCTTGTGTCTGCCATATGCAATCACTGTACCTCAAGAACTGCACTAATCTCCTTCCTGCTGCCCCCGTCCCTTCTCTCTTCCTTTAAGTAAGTTGTATAGTTTTGGGTTCCATGGAAGCACCAAAAAAAGAGAGGTAAAAAAAAGAAGAAGAAGGGGTGGTATCAAGGAAAGGGTGAAACTTCTTGTTTTTTTTTCTTTCTTTTTTTTTTTCTTTTTTTTAAACCAAGGAGCCCTATTGTGGTGCATCTCAAAGGGAAACAATCTCTGGGTCCTTGGGCTTCATCCTTGAGTGACTGCAAAGAAAAATAATCAACACCATGAAATCAAAGTTTCTCTGTGGGAGAAATGCACAAAAACAGTTTCTTCCAGACTTACTTTAAAGCCAAGATTTAAACTTATAAGCATCTGTCAAGATACGTTATCATATACCTGTGAATATTATTCAAACACACAGAGACAGAGAGACTGAGGTGAGCTGCAGGTGCCCTTGTATCTGTGTATTTATGGACAGACAGATAGATGGATGGAAGAACTGTTTATGGATGGATGGATAGATGATAAATGCATGGATAAACCCACATTAATCGCCTGGATGGTTGGATAAACCCACATTAACCAGCCCCTGACCAAAAGACAAGCAACAAGAGAGCAAAAGAAAGAAATGAAAGACAGTGCCCACGCAGATGGAAAAGTGACAATACGATAAAGGAGAGGGGCTTTGAAGGAATACTTGGATCCCTACAGCCCCAATATTGGTTTAAATCCTGACTCTAAACAGAAAGTTTAGCAGAGAAAAAAGACTCATGTTCAGCCAGATGAGAAAGATTTAGCCACAGCACATCACATGAATAATAATAAATTGAGCAGGGGAAAAAGGACTCCAAACCATTTATTGTCATGTAAACTGAGCCTCAATGGCAAAGCTTCAGTTTGAGAATGTTTATCTTTCGCATTAATATCACACACTGAACATACACAATCCACTCTTTCAAAAATCAGTCTTCACTGGATGGTCAAAGGATCACCTAATCACACTCGGAATTTATAGTTTTAAATTTGATGAGCGTGTCACCATGCAAGTTTAACTGGAAAAACAAGAACGTTTATATATTTGAAAAATAACGATTTTAATCTTGACTGCTATTTCTGGTACT
>OMLF01036429.1:13749-74462 GCA_900302615.1 Holocentrus rufus | reverse complement strand
TCAAAATACATTATATTTTCTGATATAAATTATATTCAGATAATATCCCATGCAAAATTTATTTCTAAAGTATGTAGGCCTATACATAAATACACGCGATTGCATGTAGAACATCCACATATAGCCTAGGCCTATTTAATAAAATGAGTTGTTACAATGTATAGGCTGCAAATATATATTGGGTAATGCATATTAAAATAAAACTGCATCATAGATTCTTAGAAACGGCAGAAAATTGTTATCATCGAGCTTCAGTAGACAAAAAAATTGTAACTCGGCGTGGGCCTCTGCTCTGACCTCTGGAGGAAATGGCAGCTTTCGGACTCTCCCTTTGATGGCTACTGGTCCGTTATGGCTTCATCCATTCCAAAGCGGATAAATGTTTTCTCTGGTGATGTGTATTGAGCCTGCGGATCCCATTAAAAGCTATTTAGAAAGGGGACCTGCGGCCGCTCCACCGGCCCAGGTGTGAGGCCTTCACACCTCCACCGGCCTGCAGACGTCTGAAGAGGCTGCACGGCTGTTCCAGTGCCAGCCGACACTGATGGCTCAACCATTCACACATCCCGACAGCAGCAGCTTTGATCACAAGAAGGCAAGGGGAGGATATAAGACGGGCAAGGATCTAGGCTTTCAAAATCATTCAGAAGCTGGAAATAAGGAGAGGAGGATCATCATGTCTGCAGTTCATGGGAATCTACGCGTCGGGGACCTGAATCCCTTCCAGATGTATCACGAAGGACCTCTGCAGATGAACAGCATGGTGAATTCAGGTTGGTGATACTGCAGCTTTTGGGTTTGAGCGCATTTTAAAAACACACGACTTGGCATTTAGTCTTCCTTGATAAACGGAAATTGTGACATTCACCCCAAAGTTGGAGGCTGCATCCTCTCTGGATAACTGGGTTTCCTCTTCTGAGAATGTCCAGGATGCAGCTGATGTCGGTTATTCATTATTATAACATTTTTTCCTTCAGATTATGGCGCATCGGACACAACAAACTACTTCAGCTCCTCAAACTCAATGCCGAGGGCGGACAAATGCATGGCACTGCTGACCCACAGGAGAAAGAGGACCAACTTCACCCAGCAGCAGATTGAGGTGCTGGAGAAGGTTTACTCAGACACTAAATATCCCGACATCTACCTGCGAGAGAGACTGGAGGCTCTGACTGGTCTGCCTGAGTCCAGAATTCAGGTAAGATGGGATTAAAAATGGCAAAAGTCGTTAAGACTTAAGTTGTTGTACATATAGCGACTAAACGGGTTCAAAATTGTCCTCACATTGTCCTTGTTTTTCACATTTCAGGTGTGGTTCCAGAACAGGAGGGCGAAGTCCCGTCGTCAGGTTGGCTCTTCAGTGTCCCTGAAAGTGACCAACTCCCAAACAGGCCAATTTAACCAACTCCAGAACAGGATGGGCCCTGAGCAAGGTAATTATGAAGCCATGCTTTAATTTTATTTCTATTTACCTATGAATTGTTGAGTGTTTCATTTGGAGTATGAAATTTAGTTTGATTTCTTACTTCTATCTACATATATGACTTATTTCTACATCCAATTACCCACACATTTTTTGTTCTTTTAGTCTTTGCATTTCGATATCAACAGCTGGTTTTGAATGTTAATGTTTTTATTTACATTAGCTTATTTAATCGAGGGACATTTTCATTTTACGTCATTTTTAACCAAGTCACGTAATTCTTACCTAACACTTAATATTTTTTTATTCCAGTTTATGACAATACCCTCGGCGCTGAGACGCACAGAATGGAGAGTTACGCGCTGGAGGACAGCTTCAGACCCACGCTGCGCAAAAACGCGGAAGACGCACTCAGGACCAGTCTACCCACCAAACCAAACCACCACACCCCTGTCTCCTGCATCTACGATAAGGAAGGAACCGGGGTGAAGCCCGAGCAGATGAAACGAGATGAGCTGAGTGTTAAAGTCCCCTGTTGTAACGTCCATCTGTACCACAAGGAAAATGGGCATCACCCCAAGGTCCAGGCCTGCATGAGCGGCACCCAGGGTCCCAAGGTTTTGGTGGAATATGACAATTTCCCACCCAACAAAACCATTGGACCAGAAATGAAAGTTGTGATCCCGCCTATCCCAACCCAGAATAATTTCAGCAGGTCACCAAAGGATGCTGGGTGCCCAGTCCAGTATCCTCAGGTGAGAGCGGACAAGTTCAGCCACTTCTCCCCGATCCACGCCACTGAGGCGCAGGACTTTTCTGATTCAGACTCTGACTGGGAGAGCGGCGCTATGGCTGGATTTGGTGGATTTATGTGACTTGCATGTAACATAGAACAGTTGGTATACAATTGTAATTTGGCTTAAAAAGGAAAATGCTTATTTATTGTAAAATATTAATAAACTTGTCATTGTCAATTGTTAAAATGTCTCTGCCAGTCATCTATATCAGTGTTTAATATCAAAACTACAAGACCAAATCTTGCTTTGCCATATGTTTAATATAAAAAGACGGCAACATTTATATACACTTGCCCTGAGGCACTCTCATATACAACTTTACAAAACTGAAAGTGGAGATTCTCTAGGAAAAAAACTTTTGTCTCAACTTGAAGGTTACATCAGTGATGTAGGATTAGTGTGAGGTTGCAGCAACAGCCATGCCAAATTTTGAAAAGCTAAATTCATCTTAGAGAGTCAAAAGGCATCAAAACCCCAGAGATCTCCTTTATAAAAATACCAAAATCTCTTTTCAGTGCACACAAAATTACAAAAGCCATTTCTGAATACATAGCAGAAATGTTGACGATAGTCCTAATAATCAGAGGTATTGTACAAATATCTACAATAAACAATTTTACAAAACATTCTTTAGCCTCCCCTGTGCTTACTTTCAGTGGAGTAAAGGAACGCAACACTTACAGAGGGAACCTTTAGAGATATCAAAATATTGTTTTATAACCACACACACCTACTCAAAAAATAAATAAATATTGACTATAAAAACTGCAAGAATTAATGTTTGGCACATGAAACCAAAAGATAACCTTTAAGAGTTTGGTGAAGGGAATTTGTATCGATAGCTTGAGACTCTTGCGGGTTTGTGTTCAGTTGGGTGCTCAAAACATTTTCATATGATAAAACAGGTGGGTAAAACACTAATCACATCCTCCCTCTCTTTCTTCACCTTAAAGCTTCAGGAATCCAGACAGAATTCCAGGCCACAATTAAGGTTGTGTAGTGGTGGTCCACAACTGCTGCATGGGTTTTCTTCTTCTTCTTCAGGTGACAGCACCATCTCAAAAGACATTTTCAGGGACCACACGTGTGTCTGCATGCACCTGTGTATGGTGAGGATGCTGCTGCGGGCATTCAGACTGCATTGGTGTTGTTGGCAGCGAATGCATGCAGATTGCCCAGCTGACTTAGGCCACTCTGGATGTGGGCCACATGAATCTCTACATTGTTCTGGAAGCAACTGAAAATAAAGAGGAGAAAATCATGAAACTTATGCGTCATACTTAATAGTCAGAGGCTGGCTACATTATTTTATAATTGATGGTGAATCTGACTTATAGATACGGACAAAAAATACTTCATAGCTCATGTAAACCCTTAAAAAAGGTACAAAACTTTTATCCGTGTCCTTCGATATGTAAGCATTTTGTCACTGTACTGAAATATTCTAAAAAATGTTTAAAACATTGAAACATTGCCGTAACACATGGGGCCTTTCATATGCAATTTAGTTTGTCCTCCATCTCAACAAATACACTCAGTTCCACAGAATAAGATATGTGATGTGTAGTTTCTTTACCTTAGGTTGGAGGGGTCTATTGATGACTTGATGTCGTTAAGGGAATCAGTTAAAGATTTGAACTCAAATGAGTTCAGGTCACCTCCGTCTGCCAGACACTGCAACAAAACCAGGAAAAATGGATAAATAAAAAGGGCATCAAACTGTCAGTTACACCAACACTTGAGTGTACATATTTATGTTTTGTATCAAGTCTGAGGTCATCCTTTATCATTAATACAGTACATTTATGTTGCTGGCTACGAGTGATGCAATTCTACGCTTGTGAATCAAATGAATGGAAATGAAAATGAAGCGATCCATTTTTGTTCACTTTAGTGTAAATTAAAAAATTTCTGTCAAAAAAATCTTCACAGATAAAAAGTAAAACTGTGAGCACAACATTATGTTTCAGTTTAAATTGATTTTACATTTAAATTTACATAAAGTAAAATTAATTTAACACCTCCAACTGCTGCATCTCAACACATCTGAAACGGGATGATGTAAGAGAATATGCAGAGTTAACACATTCAACGCTCTGAGCAGGCATCACTTGAGTGTGTGCGTATCCTTCTACCTTGATCTGTAGCAGCAGGGCGGTGAGCCGTGAGATGAGGTTTGTGAGGCTGGAGTTGGTCACACACTGCTGTCCGTCCCTCAGAGAGTTGCTCTGCTGCACCATCTCCTGGGCTTCTTCTTCGCAACGCCGCCGCAGCTCTGTTGGACGGTCAGCCGGAGTCATACCTTGATCTGGAGCGAGCTGGATGGACAAACATGGGTAAGGAGATTTTTTTTAAACATCTGTGAAGATATCAACATTTGAATTCCATGCAGTCTTTATTGACCTCCTGGCCAGGTTAGCATTTTCCTTGATGAGATGGTTGTCCTTCTCACTTTCTTTCCTGAAAATGGCTCCCCTCTTGTTCTTCTGAGTGGCTTAAAACATCCAGCCAGAGGTTCAAATATTAAGCCTTCATTAACTTTTTCTCTTCTTTTGAGCTCACAGTCTCCCAGTCTCCTCTGACCCACAAACAAGGGAAGCTGCTTAACGTTATTTTCACCAGATGCTGCTTGACCTTCAACCTTACCGTCACTTATCTTCCTGTATCTCACCATCACTTGGAATCTTTCTCCCTTCTCATGTCACCAACTCCCTCATACTCCGCATCCACTCATGCAATCCCAAACCGGCCCATCCTAAACCTCTCGCCCACGTTGCTCTCTTCTACTGTTTTTTCTTCACTCCCCTTGGTTGGGCAGCTCTCTCTCCTGCACACTGATGAAGCCTCCTCTACTCTTCTCCTTTCTAGACTCTCTGCCTTGATCTTCTCCACAGTTGTCTAAATCTGTGTAAACTCAACGAACAGAGCTTCATGCTGCTGAGAGGAAATGGAGCAAATCAAAGCGCCCCACTGACCTCGCTGTCTATCACCTTCTCCTCTCCAATCCTAACCATCTGTACTAACATCCTCCCATTCCTCACTACTCCTATCACTTACCCTGATGGTAATATAAAGTGAAGATGTTCACTTACCTCACAGCAGAACTGCTGGACCTCATGCAGCACCTTGTTGAGGTCTTTATTGAGCTGCTCAAGCTCCAGGACTGTGGTGGCATAACGCTTTTGGAAGTCCAGGCCAATGGGCATCGAGTATGACTTCTGAATGTACAGAAACATCAAAATTTTGTTCAAATCAAGATGGCGTTTTGACACCTGCATGTCTGTAGCATTCCATATATTCATGAGTTATTTTATGATGAGGATGACTGTACCAGTTTCTCAGCCTCTGTGTTCATATCTTTCAAGTGCTTGATGTGCTCCTTCTTGATCATAAGGATCTTGGAAAGCCGTGTCTAGATGTGAGAAAGATGAGATTTAAAGAGTCAGTTGGTTGGACTAAGACAGACTTGACCCAATTTCAGCTTTTAGCATTCCATTAGACAAGTAGTTACCACTTGGACCAGGAACTTGACAGGAAACCCTCCCAGTGTGTCTCCTTCGGCCCCTGGGAGTTTGCTCTTCCATGGAAACTGGCTGATGAGAGGATCACTGTCCTGTGATGAAATGGACAACAGTGAAGTCATTTATCTTAATAAGAGAAAGATGTTCATAAGGTTTTTAAGCCCCGTTCTATAACCGCAGTACCATGCCCACTATTTGTTCATTTTTTTATTTGAAGTTATTACAGAATCTCAAATTGCTTGAGCTGATCATACTGGGATGGATTGTATGTAAAAACTAAACAGGAGACTTGGATCTGATTCCAGGTCATAAATGATTTGTTAACATTTGCACTGACACTTTGCAGTTATTTTACACATGATACAGCTTCCTACTATGGCAGGAATCAGTGGAGAAGCAGCTGCACACAAGTAACAGCTAAATATATACCAACCTAAAAAGAAGATAGACATGATGTTGGTCAGAGTAGATTTGTTCCCAAATTTAGTGTACTATATTATGTAAATTGTTCTGTCTTACTTCAAGTTATAACTTTAAGAATTTGGTGGTTTTAGGCTTTATTAGCTAGATAACAGCTTGGGCTTAGCAAAGCAACTGATTTTATTATGAACATGGAGCTACTAGCTACTACTAACTACTGGCCATGAAACTTTGGCTTCCTTGAGACACTGATAGCTGACCAGATACCAAGCTATCTCACAAGCTGACATCCTCTGACAAAAGAACCTGAATTTGTCTAATCAATAACTGCCAAAACAGCTGAGTAGTTTGAGCCGCGCTAATGCAGGAAACCTCATCAGGAGAAATCAAATTATTTTTGGTCACAGTGTCTGGCATATCTAAAAATTACCTGTTACTTTTGCCATACTCCTACTGTATTACTTGTGCTACATTCAAAGAACAGAAGGGAACACTATCATCATTTCTGGCAGCTGGCCCAAGTAATTGGTGGTGTAGACAAACTTAGCCACAGCTAAAAACCACTGGCATTTGGCTGGTGTCGATTTCCGCACGCTGACACCCACCCATCTGGCACTGCAGGCAGCTTGAAGCAACCACCGAGGAAATTTTACTTTTGTTTGACCCAGGCCGTAAATGTAGTCTCTGTGTGTGGTAACATGGTGTATGCACGGGTGTTATTCAATGTTTCCCCACAGTACCATGAGGACAGGAGTGGTGGCGGACGGGTAAGGCCCTCTGGGCGGAGTCATGAGGTTCTGCAGGTAGCGTGCAGCCCGGTGCTTCTGGGCAAAGGCTGAAATGGGCATGGTCTCATTTGGCTCATTGCTCTGGAATGAAAAACAAAATCATCACCAGGTATTCAGTTTAAGGCATCATGAAACTCTTCTGATATGGTGAGTGTGAAGGTTATCTTGTGTTTAAGTGCAGTCTTTGCTTCAAAATCTCTTTACCCACTTGAAACTTTTCATCTATCTTAATCTTTCATTTGAACTTTTTACTTCGTTTTGCCTTATTTCTATCCTTTATCATCCTACTTTTTCTCAGTTTCTAATATTGACAGTTTCATTTTTGACTGTTTAAGTCCGAAATTGCAATGCTTTGATCAGTGCAATCTTTGACATTCTCCCCTCTGATTGGTTGGATTTAGAGTACTGTGGTTTAGGTGCAGCAGAACTATTCTCACATCATCATACCTGATCAAAATCTGTAATTCATCAAGCTTATTTGGTATTCTTAAGTGACCAATTGTTCTAAATTTCCCTCCCACCTGTTGTGTTGTTATTCTTTGCACATGTATGTATTTATGTCAACAGGCAAATCTTACCAGGACTTCATAGTCAGGCACAGTGTGTGTGCCCAGGCCATTTCGGTCAAAGGTGACACGGTAGGTGGCAGCACTGGTGTCCACTGCATCAATCTGCCCTGTGAACAGGCCA
Organism: Holocentrus rufus; assembly: GCA_900302615.1. Classification (NCBI taxonomy): domain Eukaryota; kingdom Metazoa; phylum Chordata; class Actinopteri; order Holocentriformes; family Holocentridae; genus Holocentrus; species Holocentrus rufus. The sequence continues at coordinate 66,823 of OMLF01036429.1, read as the reverse complement.
TCGTGCACACCTCGCAGTCGAGCTGGTAAACACAGAGAGAGTCATTAAAAAAACAAACAGATAAGAGACAAAATTAATAAGGATGACTATGAAAGGCAAACGCTGAGCAGCAATTCAGAAGAGCTATATTTCCTAATCAGAGAGAATGGGGAGATAAAATCAAACTGATAACAGAGACTAATAAAATCAATTTTTAAAAAGCCATCTCCACTGTGAGTCTCATTTATTTTTGGAACACCCTGGCTCTGATTCGTTTATTGCCTACGATTGGTTTCTTGCAATTTTGTGATTTTGTGTGTTAACTGTGGCGATGGAGGTTTGGAAATGGGTTTTAAAACTTGCTCTTCGGGATGTGGTGTAATATTCCTTTGATGTGGATTTCCTTCCTGTTGTACGTGTTGTACTTAGAAACCGCTTTATCACGATGTCTGATGTTAATGTCATCAAGTGCGATGCTTCCTGCCTATTTGTATTATCCCCTGTTTTGACAATGACTGATATCCGATGGTTCCGTCCTTCAGTACATAAGTTATATTTTCCATGATATGGTACTCAGTACACTTGTCAAAGTTGTATGCTAGTCTGAACAGACCAACAAAAAAGCGAGAATGCTGCGAGTCACTACAGCTATGATACCACTGTGCAGAATCATCTGAGGGAAAGTTCGTGAGGACACAAAACTCTTGAGGTGAGATAATGGAAACACTATATAGATGTGTAAGCACCTCTCTTTCTTACACAGTACTATAAGTATCAGCTTCAGCTTGAATCGATATAACATTCAAACAATGTGCTGAATAGTTCCAATGTACGTCCTTGAAATGACGCATATTGTCGCCTAAGAGTAATCACATGCACACCTGCTACTATAAATTGTATTTTCATCCTTCACTTCGTTGAGACTAGCTCACTTGTCAGTTGACGTTCTTGTATGTTAACTAACTACTAATCTCCTCTGCAGATCACAGATTTAATTGTTTTCCAGTGTGTGCTTTTTTTTATTCAACGACCACATGTTGTGATAAATACTTGATTTCTCCACAACATAGGAATTTAGATTTACTACTATTTAGATTTATTCTACTTTTGCATTCATTGTAAGTTGCTCTGGATAAAAAGGGTGTCAGCAAAAATGCCTAAAATGTAAATAAAAATAAAAAAATGGAACGTTCTGCAGGTCATTTAGATGCAATGATAACCAGCTGACATTTTCCGGGCTTGCTAGGCTGTTGTAAATACCAACCATGTTTTGTTTTTGTCTGTCTGAGTGTTCTTACCAGTGACTTTGGTTCCTATGATGAGTGGCAGGGGGATTTCGTCGGGAAGGTCTTTGCAGTTGGACACGTCAGACAGTTTCCTCTGTTGCAGCAGGCGCATCTTCTGCCTCTTCTGTCTCAGCGCCGTCCGTTCTTCGGCAAAGAACGCTGATGAACACCTGAACCGGGGAAAAAAAAAAGAGCACACTGCTGTTCAAAATGTTACAGCACTGGCACTGATTTGTACACAAAAACATGCAAAAGAGAAGTGTTATCAAACATGCAGAATGACAGTTATCCATGCATGTAGATTCCTACATCGTTCAAAATGACTGAGCTTTGATAAAAAAGGGAAAAGATGATGAATCACAGTCCTGTATAGACAAATAGAAACATAAAGCACACTGTGCTGTGCCGTACCGCCGCGGTTTGCCCATAAGTCTCCTGATAGTTCCCCACTCCACCCGTGTGAGCTTCCTGGTTTTCAGGTTAGGGAAAGACTCCTTCAGACACAGGCAGAAGTCATTGTCGCCCTCAAAGAGAGGTCTAGAAGAAAAGAGAGAAATATTACATTTTGTGAGGCATTTTTTCTGACGATACAACACAGCCTACTGATTTTTGACGGCTTTACCTGTCTATATTGGAGTAGAACCATTCATAGATGCACCATTTGTGAGCCTTGGGTAGCTTGAGGAGATTTCGTAACCTCAGCCCAATTTTCTGAGATGCCTTCTTATCTGGTGTCGTCACAGCAAATTTCTGCAAAAAAATGCATGAAAACATGTCAGTCAAAACCTCCATATGCCTTCTGATAAAATTTAATAAGCTCCTTAAGTAATAAATCAATAGATATGCTTCTCCTAACCAACCCCTCCTTGTTTATAGTCATTCTCCTACCACACAAGTTAAGTATAAACATGTCACCACCCCCATGAATGATGCAATCACCCTCTGGGCCAAACAGTAACAAATGTGGCACCTTGTTTTCACCTTCTTTCCACCTGTGACACAGATCTTGTCACTGCAAGCGTATTTTTTTTCCCTTTATACAGCAATAAAAACAATCACAGCTGTACAATGTAGTCTTCACATCGTCACATTTAACCACACTAGCCCACACGCAGGCCCTTTACATTCTGTTAACTAGGACAGCACTGTCACTGAGCACAATGCTCGTCACAAGCAGCGTGTTGTCTAGCGTGCTGGCAGCACAACAAACAGCATTAAAAAAGCTATCACTGGTCCGCTTTTTTCAGAAGCCTCCCCTGAATTCAGCAAATGCTCGGAACTCTGTGGAGGAGTGTTTATAAGCATGTCAAATATTCACAATCAAAATCTTTTATGACTAGCGTGGATTGTGGTGGATGCTCCTGGGGAGTTTTTATTGGCAGTTGCATGAAGTGTTGCTTTCTTAACTGTAAGTGGATTATGATATGGGTGAATTAAAATCCGAAGTCAGCATATACTGCTTACCTGTGGTGTGGTGGTGACCCTCTGGCTTCTCCTGGGGGACCTGGAGGGGAGCCGCTGCTGTGGCTGCTCCTCCTCCTCCCGGAACAGACGGCTCCTCTTTGAGCTCCGTGTGGGCTGGAGAGACAAACGTGCACATGAGTATATGTAAGGTGATGAGTATGCTCCAATACTGATCCACTGATGAATCAATGACAAGTGAGTCAAGTCTGATAGAAACAGAATTTTGTGGAGAAATCACATAGAGACTGCAAGCTGATATAATGATTCAATCAGCAGAGCAAGTAAGTACACAAAGAAGAACCTCTTGAGGACTGAGCAACAGACACCCCCTTCCTTTAAAAGATCCGATGGGATAACACACATGATAAAGAAATAATAATAATAATAATCACAAAGACTGAAAGAAGCCAGGTATGTGTCTCAAAATGTGTACAATTTATCATAAAATAAGTAAAGAAAATAAAGAAATGAAGTGTTGTTTCTCTCACCGTGTCCATTGTCAGGGACGAATGTCGTCCCCTTGTGTTGTGAGCTCTTGGGAAGCTGTTCTTCTCATTCAGCGTGTTAGACAAACTGCCCTCTGCCGCAAAAACAATCAATATATTCAAAATATCCTTATGACAAAACAGACGCACACACAAGATCTCAGTACTACTGAATCATACTCAGACGTCAAACTAAAATAGATGATTCTCAAATTATAGAACAGATAACTATGGGTTTGTTTCAACTACAAGGGGGAATGGAGAGGAGATGAGTTGTGCGCTACATGTATTAAGTCTTCTGACACACAAGCTTTTATCTCCACTGACATAAGAAGGGAGTGAGGATTAATGAGGTCAAATGGCCAAATCCAACATCAGCATCATATATTAAGAGCTAACTTCAAAGTTTAATTAATTTTAAGACTTTATGGGCAGCGCTCTGCTCTATTAAATTAAATGTAAGTGTGGGTTGTAATTGTAAGCTGTCATTACGGAGGGAAATACAGACTTCTAATGTAAAGAAAGGATTGAGATATGGGATCGCCTGAAATGAGCACTATGTTAAAATACAAAAATTTACAAGACATTCACTACTTGCTTAGCACATTACCTTTCAGACTGACAAGTGCCTCTGCTGAAGAGCCTGAAACAAAAAGGAGACAGGTAGTACACCGGTGATATAACATAAACAATTGTTAGATCAGCATCTAATGCTCCAAAACACTTTAATAAACCTGCCACTGTGACGAAAAGAGGCATTTGGCTTGTGTTTAATTGCAAATTGATGTTACAACGCTGTCTTTTTATCACCTAAAAATGTGTGGGGAAATTGCTGACTTCTGTTAAACTGTTCTTAGACCATATATAGCAGTTAAGTTAAATGTAGCTAGCGCAACCAGCTAGGCCTAAACCCCCATTTGAAATGTCAAGCACTGAAATAAAACATTAGCAAGATAGATCAAATTGAGGAAAATAGCAAGACAAGCTAACATTACATGAACTTATAACCGTGAAATCACCATAAGATTAACTACTATGAACTCAAAGGACTGTTTGAGCTGTGAGTACATAAATAACTTAGCCCCTCGTCACCACCTTGTCATAGAGATATACAACGCGTTACAGACTTAACCTTAGACATGTAACGTAAACTAACCTGCGCTAAATATCAAGCAAGGTGTCACGGTGGTCTGTGCCCAGCAAAACAGCTAGCTACTAGCTACTGTGTATAGTTAGAGAATACGTAGAAACATTGTGATAACCGTGTTATTATTTTGGAGAGGAACTAGGGTTAGCAGACGTTAGCTCCTAGCTAAGCTAACGTTATTTGTTTACCCAGCTAGGCTAATGTTAGTTGCTTAACTTCAACGTTAGCTGTCGTTAGCCCATCTTGCTAACAAGCGTTAGCTGACTTGGACACTGGACAGACCGGTATCGCTCTACGTATAAAAATGAGTAGTTAATCTCTGCCCAAAGCGAACGATATTCATTAAACAAATAACGATAATAGTTGATCACAAAAACTGTATTTCGAAACCACATGACCGTTGTGTATTTGCAATACAAAACTCCCTGAATTTGTGTTGTTACTCACTCTCATCTAACAGCTGGTCCATCTCCGCCATCTTGAATTAGCCGCGCCGCTTTTTCAAAGACCTTGTCAAAATGCATTCTGGGTCGGGACACTATCTGGAGCGCGATTTGAGAAATAAAACTAACTCGTATAATTTGACAAAATAGTGTTTGGCAGTGCACTTTGTGGTAGTTGCTTGGGTACAGAATTAAATACACTTAGTACAAACAAAGCCTTTGCATATAAATATGAGAAGGAAACTGCTCGACACAGTTTCCTAGCTTAAAGCTGTTAATTCAAGTCAGACCGGCACAAAGCATCTTCCCTTTGTTTCATACAGTACTTCTCTATTAACGTGGCTACAGACTCAGTGCTACAGCTAGATTCTTAGTTTCGGGGATTTCACAGCAAATGTTATATACTTTAGCAAGGATGCACAATGCTGCTCAAAACAGTTTTTATACCACTACTGTATCATTAATTGGACAGATTTTACTGTTGGATTTCATTATTAACTGTTTGCAGAGGGTGTTAAGGCTTTGTTAAGTTTGCATATAATAAGATCTTCTCCCCAATACAAGTTGTTTTGTATGACTGGCCTATACATCACCAGAGTACGTGTGGGAAGTTATCTGAAACAACTTCCCTCCCTAAGAAAAATGTGCAGCCTCTTGCAGTTTGGAAATCACAGAACTCAATACTGCTATTTCAGCATAGCCTATTTTGGGCAGCAGTGTTCCTAGTGTTTAAGCACAAAGTTTCAGTCAGACCCCCTGGATTCACAAACCCGTGTGGGAAAACTTCCACCCTGCTGAAATGTCCTGAATCACTCTGAAAGGGTGCTGTACTGTAGCTGACCCTGACCTCTGACCTCCCTGGAGAGGGTCAAGTGAAAAGAGTCTCCATACAGGGAATCAATCATTATTACTCTAAATTCTATAGGGAAACTCCAGAGTATATTGGGAAATAACGATTTTGAAAAAAAAAAAAACTGCATCAGCGCCACAGTACAAAAACTGAACTTTGATATCTTGATCTATGCCAAGTGCTAGTGTTGTTTGACCCCAGTGCAGCATATGATACTATAGATCATGATATCCTTATTGACTTACTGAAAAACACTTCTTGTTTTTCCTCCTGTTTGACTGACAGCAAATACCTCATGTCCATGGACGGGTTTGACTCCACACAGTCCTCGATCCCTTGTAGTGTGCCTCAGGGCTCAGTCCTCGGACCAATTCTTTCTTTCCTACATGTGTTTCCACTGGGTCACATAATCAGATGGCATGGTATCTCCTTGGTATCTCGTTCCATTCCCACATGGATGATACAAAGTTGGTCCATTAAATCAGGTTGTTACCTCCCTCCAGGAAATTAGGAGTCCTAGGTCTATTTGACCTGAGCCTTAATTTTTGATCACCACATTAAAAGGCTTGTCAAATCAATTCAATCATTTTTTTGATTTCACGAACACTGATAAAATGGATTAAATAAATAAATAAATAAAAAAGAGAGGATTATATAGTTTTATACCAAAAAAGGCAAACTAGCTCCAGTGTTGAGAATACTGCAGTTAAGTCTTCTTAGAACTGATTTTTGTTAGAACTGATTGGCCTGGACAAAACTTTTAACCCCACATTAGCCTAACATGTATGTAAGTCCAAGACAGGTTTCCCTTTGGGACAATTACATGCATCTGTAATAAAGATCCCCAGGCAGGAACCTCCTGGCTGCACCTACCCAGGCTGGTAGAATCAACATTAAATCTCTTATTAAAGCTTAGTTTTGCCATAAATCCGTGTACAGTCATTTACTTTTAATTTTTTACTTATACATTCCATTTGTTGCTGTGGCTGGATTTATTTTTACCTTTTATTCATTCCTTCTCAGCTATATTTTAATGTCTGTTTTGTAAATTTGTCTTGTCTTCTATGTTGACTGTGAAGCACTTTGTAAGTTCATTTTAATAAGTGCTATATAAATGAGTGATTGGTATTAATTTATATAATTATACAGCCCTTTTATATTGATATACAGGTAATGGGCTAAATTGAACTGAACTGAATAAACAGTATAATTGAATACTAAAACTAATTCATCCAGACACTGACAACTTTTCCAGGGATTCTCAAAAGGTTTTTATTGTGTGAGGAAAGCAGGGGGGGAAAAAGCCTAAGAAAAATGTACCACATCATATTTCTGTTGCAGAGTACTTGTCCTAAACACTAACAACAATTTCTATATATTTATTATTGTTTTTTTAAATGGAATCATTCTTGACAAGGAAGACGGCTTGAGAGACAGACAACAAAACAAATATGTACATGTCAGACCTCTTGAGGAATCCTTTAACCGAACAGTCTACAAAACGTTCATCTTACAGGGGATCCCTTATAAAAAAGGGATCCCTTTTAACAGCCTTGGGTAGCGTATGTCTTCAGTTTGGTACATGACACAAAACCTTCTAAACGTGTGGTGCTATGCCTTATTAATTGCTCAGGTTTATTAAAGAACAACAAAGAACACTCTCAAATGAAACACTACCTAGAGTGAGAGAGAAAACCACAAACCGTGGCTGTTTTTTTTTTTTCTTTTCTAAACCTAAATCTTTCCATACAGTATGTAGCTTACTTCAACCATTGCATTTAGCTGTAAAGTCTGAATTAGGTACTTAAGTGCGTAATGCAACATATCAGTACTGAGGAAGGCTGCCAGCTAGTACATGAACCTGATGTGTAAGCACAAAAGTGACTAGGGATTCCCAACGACCAATACAAAGCGAGGTATAGCATCAGTCCTTAGCCAAACATTGTCTTCTGTTGCAGAAAATGAAGCCCAGGCGTTTTGGAGGCAACAGTGTTCTTTGTATCCGTTTAGGAGGCTTTGGCCACAGCCCCTCTCACCACAGGGATGTCTGGTAGTTAAACTTGATCTTCAGTAGGTACTTCAGGTTCACCTGGGCGACGTCATACACAATGTACCTGGAGGAGCGACGGTTAAGGAAAACAACGCCACCTACAGTCCAAACATGGTTGAGCTTACAAAGAAAAAGTATTTCACACAAATTAGAAACTACGGTGATGCACAAGGTTTGAGGAGTACTGAAATCATGTTTGACTTCAACACTGCAACAGTCAAATTTCAAGATAATTCACCACCGAACAGACAAACGGCAACTCCCTCAGTTCCTGTTTTTGTGTTGTTGTTTTTTTTCTGTCTTGAGCTCAAATGTTTGTGGCCACTGCCAGTCAGAGATTTATGTGGTTATCCATCTTACACAACAGCATTTCATCCAGATTTCATGTCTTGGAACTCAAGTAAGTTTGAAATACGTTGGCACTTCAGATTGATCAACCTGATCAGAGGGCAAGAGGCTGAGTCCTTAACCCCTCTCACACGACAAGATACTTTTCAGCTGTTCACTTTTCTAGACACAACCTTAAAAACAGATATATTATGTGGCCAAGAAGAAGAAAAAAACATACAGTATAATTTGGGGACATATATTCATAAACCAGGCAGTAACACTTAGCAAAGGATACTCGTTGTACAGGAGACTTGTGTCATCGATGTTAGTATTGACTCCTTTTCCCAGAGGCACTTGCACACCGTCTAAAGTGCAAGTGGCGGTTGGATCAGGGGCAGTTCTACCCAAACCTGCCAAGAAGAAAGAAGAACACGTTAAAGAATCATTACATTAACATTATATTAACAAGAGCAACTTAAGTTGTCAAAGGCACAACAATAATTACTTGTTTATCAGATGGATAGGTAGATAGATAGAACTGGTCATTAATTAAGCTAACGAATGCATCCCTCAGTTAATATTTCTATGATAACATACTTGTCTTCACATCACACATGGGTGGTATTCATTTGAACTCAGGTTTTTTAAACATTGTGATAATCCATGAAAATACCATTTCAGACTATTTTAAAATAAATAAATAAATAAATAAAAATAAAACATGCAAAGTCTCTCACCTTTAACACTGTGTTTGCCCTTAGGTAGTTTTGTAATGTGTGAGGCTTTCTTCAGTTCATGCCTGCATTTCAAAGGTAAAACATAAGAGATAATTCATGAAGAAGCAACAAAAAAAAAAAAAGAAAAGTGTAAGCCTACTGGGAAGAATTCGAGAATCACTCACATGTTGCCGAGAGCGACCTCTCCAAGCAGTATGAGGCCCACAGGGTCTGTCTGGGAGGTGTGGCAGTAGTTGGCACTCTTGGACACCATGTCAGCAAAGTACACACCTTTGCCGAACATGTAACCGGTCTACAGAAAATAAAGAAAATCACAAACATCTAAATATAATACGGCCATGAATATGAGTAAATGGACTGAAAATGGTTACAGAGTGTAAGCCCACATGAAAAGGGATGTATTACACTTGCAAGACAGCAAGCAGGAGATGCAGTCTATAACTCCTGACTAAAATTAGAAAAGACATCATAACCAGCTGGTGGCCGTATAGCAGCGCAGACACACTCACCACTGGGGCCTCTGGAGGGGCAATACGGAGACCCTGAGACAAGATACCAGCGTAGTTGGTGGCGCGGGAGCCGTGCCACAGCAGCTGGCGATTGTGTAGGTCCTTGAAGGGGCGATACCGCTGGGCCTCGCCCTCCCGGACTATTTTGAAGATCTGAAAGACAGGTGAAAGTCAGGAATCAAGGATCTATATAAACTTAAGGAATGGCTGTACAATACTGAAAAAAAGCAGTTGTCTTTGTTAAAAGCATGGCTTTTTGTGTTAATAACTTACATCTTGTACTTCCAGTGTGTAAGTGTTATGTGTAGCAGCGTGTGTGTTCTTGACATATTGCAAAATCGTGTCAGCCTCCTCTGTGCTCTTATCAACAACCTGTAAGATAATAAACAAATAAACATATCACATTAACCTCACCATAATCTTAATATATAAGATTACGTTCACACTAACACAAAAAAAAAAACATATTGCATAATCCTTAACACTACCCATAGAAATGAATAAGTAGGTCATACAATAACTGGAAAAACTCCTCACCTCAATCTTGGTTTTGAGTTTTTCGTAGTTGATGTCAATAGGATCATTTTCACTGTTCTCAGCTCCTCCTCTCAGCAGGCTGTAGGCCACTTCAATATCCAACAGGTTGTCCAACATCTGAACTTTAGCCTGGTCAGTGGGACAGAAACAGTTTAACATCGTCTGTGCATGTCCTGTTGTCTGGCAGAGGCTGCAATCAATACTACTTGTTGAATGCATGTTTGTGTTACGATGTCTTGCAGAGGGAGAGACCATTTCATTATCTAAATTCTACACAGACGTTACCGGTGAGAGGATTAAACGAGGGAAAATGTAAAGTTTAACACAGTAGGTTTGTTTTTACCTGAATGTAGTCTAAGTTGCTGAGCAGTGGAGGTTTCTTCATGCCAAAGTCGTGAGGTATGAGGGTGTAGAAGCGGTTGGACAGATCCAGAATCTGGGCCTCAGGGACAGTGTCTGCCACAGCCTGGGATGACAGAGAAAGAAATTTAGTCAAGGTCACAGATAAATACGCTGCAAATACACCAACTTTGTGTTTATGTGAGGGAAAATAGGCAGTGGTTCATTTCTGTGCAATAACCATGGGAACATAAATATGGAGATGAAGATTTAGTCTCATGCAGGGGAGACACACTGGAAAGTTCAATATCAGAAAAGCCCTCTGGGAGGCGCTGTTGGTTACTGACCTGCTGCACCTCACTGAGGAGGGCGTAGGCGCTCTGGATCTGCCTCTTACTCAGCTTTCCAAGGGGCATCTTCTGCAGATCAATCTAAAGACAGGAGAAGATATGAGGGGAGATGTTACACCGATGTGCAGCATGTAAAAAATAAACGAATTAAATTAAATCTTCATTGTGTACACTAAAGGATTAACACTGTTCTTCTGTAGAAAAAGCACTGACTCAACAGCATTTTGTGCTGTTTGAATGAAAAAGTGGGAGACTTTTTTTTTTTTACAACATTAATAAAGCAAAATAGTATGAATGCATCTTAAGCTGAGATTTAAATATGCAGAAAATATGCATGAGTCCTACCTCAAACTCCACCATGGCCTTCTTCATACTCTCCACATCAAAGATCATCCTGATCAGCTCCTGCACAGGTTTGGGCAGCTTGGACTTGGCACCAGCGGAGGCTGTCAGCTTCTTCACCGCCTCCTCGTCCTGCACAGCAACACAAACAACACAGACCATCAAGTAAACATAACAACCATAAATAGAAAACAAACAGAGCAACAGAAAGGCCACACCAATGTACAAGGTACAACAGGGCATCTCTAACTGACTAACACATGGATGTGTGTGTGTGTCTGTACCTGTCCATAGTCAATCTCCAGTGGGTAAAACTTGTTGGGGTACTTGGTGAAGTTAGTGGAGCTCCAGGCGTTGCCCGTCTTCTCCTTGTACAAACCCAAAAAGTTGTCCATGGCCGAGTTTTTATCGTGGAACTTGTCAAGCTTGTTGCCTCCGATTGTGGTGCCCACTCTGCCCCAGGACCTGAACACCCAGTACCTACACATGCAGGACAGATGGGGATGTGTGCAAGCAATAAACAATAGTTAGACTGATGAACAGGTGGTTTATGGGTAGATAAGAAACAGGAAATAATCAGACAGAAACAAATACAGTCCCGTTTTTTGTTTGCAAGCTACCACCAGCAAGACAAAGACAATTTAAAAACAAATTAGAAAAGTTCAAATAGCAACAATCTCTATCAGATATGGTTATAAATTGTTATAAGTTGTTACCATTCAGCAGATATGTATTTCCAAGGGTAAACATTCACAAGACAAGGGAGAATATATTAACACAAGCCGTCAAAGATAGAGGAGCTCTTTCTGAATATCTTTCTGAATAATTTTAGTTGTCTTGCAGCAAAGATGTGAAGAGTCATAGTTGAGGTTAAAAATTTCAAACTATTTTAAAGTTCTAGGCTACTTTATTTATTACACTGCTCAATAAACATGCCATAATTGGTAAAATAATTTTTCTCAAGTGATGAAAACCATAGTAAGAACTTGATTTATTGTGCTGCAGCGTGGCATGCTACCCACCTGTATCTTGTGTGCACATCAATCTTTTATACTGTCGTGCCCTGTAACTGTGCAAAGCATCGCACTGCAGAACTTTGGAGATTCCTTCACTGTAAATCCTGCCTCACCTCTCTGACAAGCAAATCAATATATCTGTGGTGTCTGTCTCTTGACGCAGATACTCTTTTAAGATCCACATCATGTCTGCAGATCCTCTCTGCAACCCTCTTTCAGGGTTTCTGCAGGTTTCAACAAGTTAAATTTAAGACTTTTTAAGGACCCCGAGACTCTGCAGCTGACATTACCATTAAGATATAAATTAAGGGAAAATTCTTGACCTGAATCTGCCTCTCAATCAGTCACTCATGTCACTGACCGTTTCTGCACATCATCCTCCAGAAGCTGCAGTTTGTAGTAGGAGTTCGTTCCTCGGACGATGTCCACAAGACCCAGAGTAGCACTGTACATCTTCCCGCTCTGCTCCAGCACATGGGCACTGTTCTCCAGACCTGAGCAATCAAGATCCAAGGTCAGGAGAAAACACTGACATGGCAAAAAGATATTTACCCATGCAAGGAAGGTACACACAAGCAGGACAGTACAGATTTGTCTAAAGATGATGATACAATCACATGCAAACACGCCTACCTGAATCTGGATCCACAGCAGCTCCTCCTTTGACTGTAAGTTTCATCTTCTTTGCTTTGCTGCCACCTGTCATGGCGTAGATACAATTATTCACAAGCAGACCCGTCTTGTCTTTTGACTTCATATTTTCATTTATGAGTATTCCCTGATCACATCATCGTACCACCATGCACCAAGCAACAAACCACGAGGATTCTCTAACACCAGATGAATCACCCTCCTAAGAGGCTGTGTAGACTGCAAAGGGTTTTCTGCTTGAAATCTGCCTCATGTTCTTGTTTCTTTTTTTCTTTCCCAAAGAACTTGAAGTGGGAGCAGATTAGAGATGTGGGCTGGAACCCGGGGCTTCTAGTACAGAGCATATCCGCTCAAGATGAACAATTTTCAACTCTATCTGCATGAAAAAAGCAAGCCACCTTGCAGGCAGAATCCGTCTCTCTCTATGGGAAATGATGCCATTTTGCAGAAATGCTCCACAGTCTGAACTCTAACATGACCTGGCAAAGCATAAACATCCGATACAAAGGCAATTAAAATAATCTGCTTTTTCAACAATGAATATCCTGTACCTTCTTCTTCTTTCACCCTGCCTGTGCTCTTGGTGGCCACGGCTCCAGACTTGGAGGCCGCTGGAGGAGCCTGGGCCTCGAGTTTGACCTCCGCCCCCCAGGGTGAGATGGCATGCAGGGAGACCAGCTCCTGGAGGGCTTTTCCCGATGACTTGATGTCTGTGATGAAATCCTCCGAGACCACACGCACGCCGGCCTCTTTCACTTCCTCCATTTTCTTGCTCATCTTCTCCACCTCCTCTGTGAAAAGAGAAGTGGGAGATTTATTATGAGACACATTTTATTTCCTCTCCTCGACTCTGATGTGTTGATCGGGTGCTCACTCTTGGTGCTGAGGCAGAGAGCAGCCTTATTAGCAGTGCCAGTTATCTTTCCACCCAGCTCCTCTACGACGGCCTTCAGTTCATCCTTGTTCTTTGTCAGTTTGCCCACAGCCAGCAGCTTCATACCTGTGAGAGGCTTGTCTGAAAGGAAAAATGAATGAAAAACTCAACCCATCTTCAAATTTTTGATCACTAGTAAGAAAACTGCTTAAATATCTGTGATTATGGTTTTGATTTTTCCCCATTTACTACACAAACCCAAAGCTAAACATATTTTGTTATAATGCAACATTAACTCTAATTTGTAACCTTCTTAAGATGATAAAAAAAAATCCTTGACAAGATTTCTGTGCATATAGTAACATGTCCAATCACATCAGAAGCTCAGCATATGGAGGAAGGGAGGATTTAATTTTATATTTATTTTTTTTGTTTGTTTTTGGAGGAGTTTTGTCACTCACCTGCAGGCGCCCCCTCTGGTAGTGCTTTAGTCGGGGCGCTGGACGCACTGGCCAGCGGTTCGGCTGTGGCTGTGGCCGTGGTCGGGGTGGGGGCCGCCTTGGGGTACATCCTATCCTGTCGCTTGAATTTGAATTTTTTCAGGAAGGGAACCTCGTGGAATTCCTGAAAGGACAGGCCAGGAGACTCAAAGGGAAGTTCTTCAATATAATTGTAATGTGTGTGTGTTTTTTTTTCTTTTTTTACTTATTGGGACAGATTCTGGCTAATTGTATTTCCTTCCAACGTGTTGCAGAACTACAAAACTGTTCACTGGATATGTCTGTCATTTCAATATAAGCACCTCTTTTCCTGTTAAAATGGTTGTGGTTGGTGATGGGAAACTACAAAGAAAAGTGAAGGGAGGCCTGGGGTGAGGCGGCCTACCTTTGGGACGACCCAGTCTTTACGTATGGGCTTGGTGGTTTTGAACACACATTTAGTCCAGGCTGAGATGTTCCCGTTGCAGTAATAAGCATCACCCTTGAACATCAGCTGGCCGCTGCACTCCTTACAGGGCTCTAAAGCTCCGAACGCCATGCCGTCTGCCAGGCAGTCCACCACCTGTCAATCAAACAGCACACGCTCGCCGGTCAGGGAATCGCATCAGGAATCACAGGAGAGTTGCATTCGTCCTTTAAATGTGACTTGTCGATCGTTAAATGTCAAGAAATTATTCAGAATACAGAGTTCAGATTGGTGGAAAATGAGAGCTGATATAAAGAGACGAGGCCTCCTCACGTTGGACTCTCCAGAGGGAACATCCTGTCCGTTCGCAATCAGCAGCTCCTTCATGTCGTTGGTGGAACAGTATTTCCTCAGCTTGTCCTTGATTCCCCATACCAGCTGACTTTGCTCCTGTAGATGTGGCACACACACACACACATATATATATATATAGAATGTATAAGAAAAGCTGTCATTCTTTCTCCAAACCTGCAGTCTGTTTCCATGACACACAGTGAAATCTGTTTGAGCCAAAACGTTACAAAAACAAAAATAAGGTGGAAAAACCTTCAACTGCTCCTCCAGCTTTTTTTTCTCCTCCTCTTCCTCCTTCTTCTGTTTCTTTGATGCTCCGTCCACCTGATCACCTTTCCTCTTTCTGTAAGAACAAAGAGGAAGTTCAAAGAGTTTTTTTTTTTGAGACAAATTCTGAAAAGAGTTTGAATGGATTAAGTTGACGTCTCTTGATAAAAACCCTTAGTGAACTTCCTAAATGAGGTCAGAAGGGACACGGGACAACAGCCAAGGTCAGGGAAAAACAGACCTGAATACGACACCTTTACTCATTAAACAAATTCATTAGAGCCCCATCAGTTAATGGACACAGACACACACACACACACACAAGCTGGAGCATGTCTTCATGTCCCCAGGCATCATTACTGATGTCACCCTCCCTATCCTAATAAGAAAAATTAATCAGCTCCCCGTGACATTTTTACTCCCCTCGGGTACATGTGTGCGCGCTCTGTCTCAGACACACACATGAAAAAACACACACACACAAACTTTACTTAATGACCATCCCCAAGCAGTCAGTCGGTCTGATCCTTTGAAGTGCACCAAAAACATGTGACACACATCTGAAAACCTAAGGGGACGTCAGGAATTCTATAAAACAGGCTCCACCAGCTTCAGTCAGATGCAGCACTTCAGCAGAGGTGTGTGTGTGTGTGTGAGATCTTCAGTGAAAAGACAGGATGGCTGACTTAATGATGACACCAATGCAGTCTGTTGGCACTAGAGATATTATCACAAGTGTTTAATTTTAAGAACCTGCCTTGACAGGTAAGTAACTGTCAAGTAACTGTAACTGCTTTTACAGGAAATGCACTTTATTTTGCAAGAAGAAGAAATGTCGTTAAACCAGACTTGGTCTTGTTTCTCTGTTTAGGACAGTTATGGAGAACAGCACGGCGCTGCTGAACTTCAACACTTCTCTCCTCCCTCCAAACCCATCCCATCTGTCTTCTTCATTCCTGAAACCTCTCTGGAACTCCTCCTCTTCCTCTTCCTCTTCCCCCTCCTCCTCCTCCCTCTCTCCTCCACCTCCGCCTGCGGACCTGGTCATCTCCCCTAACGTGGCCTACATGGCAGCTGAGCTGGTCATAGCCGTTCTGTCCACAGCGGGCAACTTGCTGGTCTGCGTCGCCGTGGGTCTGAACCGGAAGCTGCGCACCGTCACAAACTACTTCCTGGTGTCGCTCGCGGTGGCTGACATCTGCGTGGGCATGCTCGCCATACCCTGCGCCATCCTGACCGATATGGGCATACCGCGCTACAACCTCTACCTGTGCCTGCTCATGCTCAGTGTTTTGATCATGCTGACCCAGAGCTCCATCTTCAGCCTGCTGGCGGTGGCGGTGGAGCGCTACGTGGCCATCTTCCTGCCCTTCCGCTACCAGGCGCTGATGACGCCGCGCAACGCCCTGCTGATCATCCTGGCCACGTGGCTGCTGGCGTTCCTCATCGGCCTCGTCCCGCTGATGGGCTGGCACAAGCCGCCGCCGGATTCGGGCTACTGCTTCTTCGTCTTCGTGGTGGACATGAGCTACATGGTCTACTTCAATTTCTTCGCGTGCATCCTGACGCCCCTGGTGGTCATGTTCCTCATCTACGCCCAGATCTTCGCCACCGTGAAGCGGCAGGTGCGGCGGATCGCTGTCGAGCATGGCGGCGGCGGCGGAGGGGAGGGGCAAACGAGGGCGGCGGCCAGCATGCGCCAGGAGATGAAGACCGCCACGTCTCTGTTCCTGGTTCTCTTCATGTTCACCGTGTGCTGGATCCCGCTGCACATCATCAACTGCTTCATTCTGCTCTGCCCGCGCTGCCCCGTGCCGCTGGAGCTGCTGCTCACCGCCATCATCCTGTCACATGCCAACTCTGCCGTCAACCCGTTCCTGTACGCCTACACGATGAGGGCTTTCCGTGACACTTTCAAAGCTATCTTCCTGTGCTGCAGGACCTTACATGACAGAGAGGCTTAGACCAGGGCCCTGCTGACCTCAACGGACTTAGTTGGCAACAATCGAACCAGTCTAGACAGAAAATACTGGAACTGGAAGAAAACTGTGAGCACCACAACATCCAATTCTCCCTTTCCAATCTCTCCTCAAGCATCACCCATGTGCATGGACTACAGCAGCACCACTGTTCCAACTAAAACCACATCAGAGAATCCCTCCCTGCTCCCTCTCACCCTTCAGATTTGACAGCAGGGAGCCTCTTCTTCAGCTCCTCCTTGTCTTCGGCCCGCAGGGCGTTGAAACCTTTCAGCTGAGCGGCGCTGTACTCGGGCTTGAAGACCAGTTCCTCCCTGCGGCTCACAAAACAGGCCGTGTGGTACCAGCGGTCTATCAAGCCCAGCTGGGGCTTCTCCGGGTCCACAGTTTTCTTGGACACGCGAATCTGGTCCTGAAAGAGAGGCCAGAGGGTCAGAGACTTTGATTTAAAAAATTGAACTATCCCATAAGGTCAGGCTTACATGATATACAATGTTTAGTTTATAAATTCATGAACTAATAACATTGTTAGTCAAAAGACCATCTTGAGACAGAAAGCAACAAACCATGTGTGAAAAGTTTGAACCTGATCTTTGTTTGGGGAGAAATTTTCACTAATTTCTTTGTACCAATTAAAATCTTTCATAACATTTACATGCAGAGTTCAGACAGACCAGAGCTGTTACTTGTACTTAAAACTAGTTCAGGCAGCGTATGTACTGGTTTATCCAAGCAGGATTTTAGTTGTGGGCAAATAAAAAGTTCTTCTAACCTTTTCTATTTTCTGCTCGCAGCCTTTGCACGTGCTGCGGTTCGACTTGGCGTACTCCACCGCAAAGTCATTCAGTGTCTTCTCTCCTTTAGCTCCACCCTTCTGGTCCCCTTTACCTATGAGGAAGTTATTTAGCTTTCAAAATCAAGCCAGTGAACATGTGTAAACAATGTAATAATGACTGATTGATTGACTGATTTATATGACAAAAGCAAAGACATATTAATGTGCAATTAAAATTGCCAGGGATAACAAACACAAAAAAAGCCAGAAGGCTTTTTTCCACTGTGATCTTTACAATTAAGTATATGTAAAGAAATAGGTCACAAATAAATAAATGAATAAATAAATACTTCTAATAGATAAAAGTCACCAGAAAAAAGGAAGTTTTTTCTTTTTAACCACAGCCCTGTTGCCACTGAACTGTGTTCATCAGGAAGTGCAGCAGGTTTGTGCATGTTTGTAAGATGCAGTGAGCTATGCTTCCTTATGGTCCATTTGCTGATGTTAATTAACCAGCCAAGTAGCCTTACAGTGCTGTATACTCCGTAGATGAGATTAAGAAAGCTATGGAGCCTTCTTAATCTCTAACTATGGAGCCAGAGAGCTGACATCACACTTGCTAAGCTAATTAATTATGTTGATTGGCCACTGACTTTTGGAACCGTGTTTTGGCACTATGGTATTTTACCAATGTCGAAAGAGCGAGAGGAAAAGTCAACTGTTAAAAAAATCTGCTCACCTCCGGCAGCTCCACCGCTTTCGATGGCTTTCTTGACCTTCTCCTGGTCCTCCCAGCGCAGGTCAGAAAACCCTGCAATATCAGTCGTGGACTGAGCAGATGCCCGCTGCCAGAAACACGAGAAGTGGTGCCAGTGGGGGACCTTCCCATCGAACATAGGTGACTAGGGGACATAAACAAACAGGAAAGGTTCAACATATGAAAGCCTGCTTTAAGAAACAGGCATAAGACCAATGTAATGGGCTGCTTTAGTATACAGGATTGCAATGCAGTGAAAAGCATAAATACAGACAATAATGTGACAGAGATGGGTTGCTGAAATGTGGCTGTTCATAAAAATGTTATAGGCCATAAAGTGATGAACCTGTGCACATTCTGATTTATGCTCATCAGAAGAGATTCAGTCCGACTGTGTCAGTGTGAAGCAGAACTGGAATATCTGGATCTGCTCCAGGGCCATGAATCAGGAGACTGATTTTGTGCAGCCATAGACAAAGTGCAAGTGCAAGTAACTTCCAGAAGTGAAAGTAAAAATAGTATATATATATATAATAAAATGATGTATGTAATATAAAATGATGCTTAACCAGTCGTGCTTTATTCACAAAAAAAATAATACGACAGACACAGGCAAGTGCAATCACCATTAAAACGTTTCATTCTCAGTGCACCCGCCCCGATTTTACATGCGGATAATTGCACATGTTCAAGTTTTGTTTCTCTGATTTCAGGCGTTTGAGAGTTACTCAACCACAAATATTGCTTTAACTGTTGTAGAGTAGGGGCACAACATACAATTCCGTAAATCCTGCACCTAAGACCTGCTGTTTGTTATGATTTCTACTGCTCCAGTATGCATAACTCAAAGATGAGACTCAAATATTAAGAGATTAGCGGCTCTTTGTGAACAACACAATCGCTAGCCATTTAAATGCTAACGTGGGCCTGCCGCAAGACTGTTTAAAACATCGCAAACTACGCATTCGCAGCTTCGAAAGGGTCGATAAATACTGAATAAATATACAGAACATGCCAGCTAATTTTCGAAACGGATAACTTATCTCCAACGTGGAAGCTAGTCCCAGGAGTAGTTAGCTAAATTAGCTGGTATCTGCAGACGAACAGACTCAAGACGTCGTAGCGTTACCTGCACCATGATAGCCATCCGCAGCGAGTCCTTAGCAATGTTTTCCTTGCATTTCTTGCATGATGCGCGGCCACTTTTGGCATACTCGGCTCTGTAAAGCTTGTCGTCTTGAGACTCTGCCATATTTCTTCAATATAACAGCAAAATAAAATCGCTTGACTGTGAGGCCAACTTTCGCCGGGATGACAAGAAAGCCACAACAATCAAAGCAGAGACAGTGGCTGAGCCCGCGTGCCTGCACGGCAGAGAGGAGGGGGAAGCGAAGAGGTCTGACTCCGCCGATGTTTCAGGGCACCGCAAACATCACCACAAAGAGCGAAAAAAACTGCAGACTGGAGTTGCTGGAGTTTCTGTAGAGCTGAACCATGTGTACAACATTTTCAGTCGCTTCAGAAGTAATTTTCTCATTATTTTTCTCAGGAGACATTTCAGAAAATCCCAGTTTAAAGAATATTTTTTTTTAACCTAACAAATCAGCTTCTTTTACTTTGTCTTCCATCAGTGCAATCAGGGGAAGTACAATGATGACATACCGATTGAATTATTTCCACCCCTACATACACTCTTCATCCCTAGAAAGGCCATCACTATGTCTGACAGTAAAACGGTGGTGAAGTGGCACTATAGGCTACAGACTGCAAATCAACAACTTTGCTCTAATCTCAGTTTTTGAATTAGACAAGCAATTTGCATGAATATATATGCATTAGCAACAGTTGTACCTATTTGTTGCAAAGGACTCATAATAGGACACGACCGTAATCTCCCCCTCAACTAATTTTTCATTCATAATTTTTGGTAGAACTTCTTCCCTTGGCTATAGCAGCTGTCAATAAGCTCTCTCAGTAAGCACTATTAAGTTTTATTGGTGCATGAACTGCATGTGGAGATGCTATTTTGCGTTTGCATATGTATTGTAGACTGTGATAACAAGTTTCCTTTAAGATCATAAGAACCTATCTATCTATCTATCTATCTATCTATCTATCTATCTATCTATCTACCGGACTGTCTGTCTGTCTATCTACCTTGTCAAATGCTTTGGGAGTCCACAGATTAACATTTTCCAAATAATTCATAAAAGTAGCTAAATGAACACCTCTGTTGGTTCACTCCCACTTTTGAAGACTGGGCGTTGGGACATTTTTTTTAAACTACTGCGTGATTAATCTTTTGAAACATATACGATCTTCAATGCATGCTTGACTGAATACCCGCGCTTGTCGCAGTCCCTAGTAATCGAGTCAGGAGAAGTCGTCAGAAAAAGTCATAAAGTGAGAATTATGCTCCCAACAATTTCCTGTTAATAATGATAATAATAATGATGATGATACTGATGATGATAATAATAATAATAATAATGATTACAGTTTTTTTTTATTACAGTTTGCCACCAAAATATTTTTGATTTTGAGCCTCATATTACAGAAAGCAAAAGAGATTAACCTGAGGTAAAATAAAAATGAAACAAAAAACGCAATAGGCGTGATGTTTTCTCATGAAACATCGTGAAAAGGCCACTGTTAAAGGAACAATGGAGGAAAATTGTTTTAAACTATAGTGAAAAAAAAAGAAATGAAAGTAGTTCGCACCCGGTCAAAAAAAAAAATCTATTATAACAGTTTGGCTGGTAGTGGTTGCTGCTGATTTTAAGGCATCAAAACACACCTAAATCTATTAAAAAGCTAATGAAAACTAATCTTATTATGATGAATTTATTACTTTACACATGCTTAAATGACCACACTCTCCTCTGTGTGGCATGTGTGTGTTACCTATATTCTACTGCAGTTCTAAGATACATGCTGTGCAACATCAAATGGTAAAATCCTAAATTTCATCCACCAGTCACAGGTCTGATGTAAAACTGGGGCACGTGGAGTTTTACTGATAGGCGCAGACCTGTAGGTGGCAGACTAAGTTCAAAGGTAAAATGCCAAGTCTGCACTGCAGGAGACGTGGGAGTAAATCATCCCTAATCTTTACTCCTGGTCAGGAATGTGATGCCCTGGGCTCTCCTCTGTGCATGCAGGAATCTCTGGAAAGTGGCCATGCTCTTTATCAGTTTGAATAAAGCCAGAAAAAAACAAAAAACAAAACACTAATCATAATGTCAGAAATTCCTAGAAAATGTTAAACTTGAGTACATTATATGATTCTTCTAAGGAGTTTTCTATGCAAGTTTTTGTTGTTGCATCTATTTTTATTAATAGCAGCACTAAAACTACGACTACTATTAGTACCACTTCTACCAATTGTAATAATGAAAACATTAATAATGTTAATAATCTTTATCACCATCAAAATAAAAGCTATCGGCTATTGGTATCACATAATTGTTCATGATGCAAGTAATCTATTTTCTGTTCCTAAACAAAAGTGTAAATTAGCACTTATGAGACTCTTTTTGATCAAAGTTTTGGAATGAATGTATGATCACAATGAATCACACAGACAATCATCTGAAATGACACAACTCACTCAATTTTGATCACAGGTTTTATTAGCAGAAAAAGTAGACCATTCAATATTTTTGGTAGAAATTATGGAAAAAAATAAACCCTAGGAAAAAATACAATGCTGTTTTTGGATGAAAACCTTAATTCTCCAAAATGTTAACTTTTTTATCAACAACAACAACAAAAAAAAAAAAAACAGATTTTATTCGGACTGATGACAATGCATTTCTTACATAATGTAATTGTGTTTGAGAATTTTCCCAACCCACAGAGGAGCATACAATCATGATTAAAACATGAAATCATAATTGAAAAATGAAAGTCACCAAAATTGGAGCTGCAGCGTTTTCACCTGACAGCGGCAATATGCAACAGTCTACATTTACATAAAAAAAAAAAACTTGTGTCTTTTCATTTTAAGCTCTAATGACATGAAGACCATGCGAGATGAAATCAGCGTCACAGATCAAAACTGTGATTTTGGCAATGACGTTGGCTTGAAACTGGAGAAATTCATTGGTGAATGTTGGAGAGGTCAAGTAATGGTAAAAACAAGCAAAGTGAATATCTGAAGGCAAACCTGAAGACTTTTGTGGATGTGGATTTTTGACACTAATCTCAGAAATCCAGACCAATATGGATTATTTTGACACTTACATAGACACCTGACAAGAAGTACCACCTTCATAGGAGCTACGCACAAAGAGTAAAAGTACAATATCAAACCTAGAAGTATTCAATCATACAAGAGACTTTATTATTCTCTGTATTATGCTGATGGAAGTATTAGAAGCCAACCTAATTCTCTCCAAAGATATTTTAAATGAGCATCTCGAATTAGAGGCTACGACTCAAAGGTGAAAGAAATTATGAATCCATATATATAAATATAAAAAGAATGCAAGATTATACAGTATAAAACAACTAGTTGGTATTCTGTAGGCCACTGGTAATCTAAGAGAGGTTGCACAGGTTGTCTTGAGGTATTCTGCGTTTTGGCCTAGAGGTCTGAGGACTCTCTAGAGTGAATCCATTGCAGGACGTCTGAGGATTTGAATAAAGACGCTAAACAGCGCGCTCAGCTCTATTAAAAAAACAGCAGGTCGATCTTATTTATTGCAGCTGAGTGTGCGGTGATCCCTCTCATCTTTATTCAAGTTCTCATCATGACCAGCACCTCTGTCCTTAAGTGTGCATTTAAATTCATATCAAGTCTAATCTGAGTATTATAACAGCAAAATAAAAATACATTAACCATTGTATGAATTAAACCTGATGACTTTATGTTATGTCTTTATGATGCGTAGATATGGCAATAAAAAATAGACCATTCAAAGAAGCCGGTGGGACAGTTGGGTTCTTTCTAAGCAAAGTTCAGTAAACAACAGAGTGAACTAGAGGTGTCATGCTCTCATCCTGATTATGGCCCTTTAACCTGATTTAAATCTCCGTTTCAGCACTAGAAATCTGTCCATGATCGGTCCACAGGAATAAATGAGTTCCCTACTACGTGTCTGTACACACTGCTACCCCGCATAGCTCCCCTACGTGTGTTAGAGCACAACCCCTCTTACCTTTTTGTTTTTTTATTCCTTTTTTTTTATTTGAGACGATAAGAAAGCCGAGAAGGGCAATAAGGAGAAACAGGAGCAAAGGCTTTGGCAGGACTGGATCCTCTGGCCAGTAGGACTGTATGTGGAGGAGAGGGACTCTAAACCACTTCACCATCTCTGGACTCATATCTTTTTTTTGGTTTCTTTGAATAAGTGCAGTAAATCAGACGAAACAAGATGGCCGAACCCCGCCCTCCTCCTCCTGTCGTCATGCAGGTTGACCTCTGACCCCTCAGCACTGCAGGCCGTTGGGGGTCAGGGTGAACCTCCCGTTGGCCTCTCGGATCTTCTCCTTCTGCCTGGCCTGCACCAGACCGAACACCACTCCGGCCAGCGTGATGCGGCCCGACCGCGCCCCCGAGCGTCCATCCGTCCCGACGTTGGCTCTCTTGCTGCGCATGGTGCTGATGAAATAGGTGCGGACTTTCCCCTGCCGCTCGCTCACCTAGAGGGACAGCAGCAGAGCGGTCAGACGGAGGTGGACTCCTTTACTCAAGACCTTCAAGATGCATGAACACTTACATGCAAATTCTAGTTTATAAGTAATGCTTACTCCTTGGATTACACACCATCCTGCTGAAGGGAATTTTACTTTTCTTTGCTGAACTTTACCTGCAACATCACTTCCATCTTTTTGCAGATCAAATTTCCATGTTCCAGTCACTTTATTAAAGGTGCACTATGCAAAATTGCTGAAGATTAGCTAAAATGAGGATCATTTATATTCAACTGACAAAAAATGTGGAGCAACCATGTCATTTGATGGTTGAGTCAACATAGTTTCCACTAGCAACCTGACTCATTAATAGATTAGATGCTTATTCCACAATTTTTTGTCAGTTTAGTCTTAATGGTCCTCAAATTTACACACACACACCCATGCCTTCAGCAATCTTGCATGCACCTTTAACTGTAATTTTTTTTCTTTTTCCTCCTCCTTGGACTCACAATTAGTCACAATGAAATGAATATTTACCTATTTAACCATAAATGTCAAAAAATGTACTAAACTTTCTGTCTGTCTTCAATGATGATGTCATGCAGGCGCGCACAAAAATTTAAACAAATAAAAGCATCATATTTTTGAACGATCTTCCCGCACCTAAGGCTCTCAATATGTCATTTCATTGTGACTTTAATACTGTAATAACTCAATTTTATGTGAAAGTTGAATTGAATTTGACCACTTGGATAGCAAATATCATTAATAATTTGGGGTCTCAGCACTGATAACTAATCCAAATCAGGACAAAAAGAATCTGGATCACTCTTTTCAGCTCCTCTGTGAGCTGTAGGGCCTTTTCGGACACTAACCCCCTTGACGAAGATTTCCCCCCGCAGCTCCAGGACGAAGCCCCACTCTGCCAGGATCTTGCGGGTGGCCTCGGGCACCTGGATGCGCCCGCTCACCCCGGTGCTGTCCATGCGGCTCGCCAGGTTCACCGTCGTCCCCCAGATGTCGTATTGCGGCTTGGTGGCGCCGATCACCCCTGCCACCACCGGCCCGTGGGCTATGCCTGTTTCAGTCCAGACCCGAATACAACAGAGTCAGGGGAGAATTTTGTGTGCTTTAAAAAAATGGTAGTTAGAGAAATATATCATACGGTTTCCACTTTTTATTGTAGCCTCATGAGTAGTTATTATGACACTAGGAAGCCTTTCCAGTAGATTTATTGTCAACAATCCACTGCTGAAGTGTGTGTGCGTGTGTGTGTGTGTGTGTGGGGGTAGGAGGCCAGCCACTTACCCACACGCAGTTTAAAGTTTTTGGCAGAGTGCCTGTTAATCTCTTTTAAGGTCTCCTGCATTGCCAAGGCAAACAGAACCAGCTCACTCAGGTGATTCCATTCATCCATACGTGCCTGTGTGTGTGTGTGTGTGTGTGTGAGAGAGAGAGAGAGAGAGAGAGAGAGAGAGAGAGAGAGAGGGACATTTAAGTGATGGAAGGACAAATGCAGCATCATTTTAATGGAAACCGAAAAGTGCAGACCCAGCACAGGCGTCCTCTTTTTTTTTCTTCTTTCTTTCATGCACCCACCTGTTTGTCTGGAGCGAGGCCGGAGGCGGCCATGTAGCAGCTGCCGATGGTCTTGATCTTCTCTACAAAGTGGAAGTACGACTCCTCCAGCAGCTAGAGAGAGACACAGGAGAAATGACGCCTTTTATGTTTTTTTACTGACTTCTTATTACACATTTTTATTATTTATTATTCTATTCTTTAAGTTGTATTTATTCTGACTTTTTTATATTCTTGTCTATTTAATTCATTATTTTTTGTTTGTGAACCACTTTGTGTTGCATTAAATTGTATGATCTATCTATATAAACAAAGCCTTATTAGTTGATTGATTGATTAATTGACTGACTGAATGACTGATTGAATACCAATAATTTGGACCTGAAATCATAGAGCACACTTCGCTCTCAGTCCTCACCTCGTCAAAACCAGCAATGATCTCATTCAGCAGGCGGAGGCAGTCCACCCCTTCCTGTTTGATCTCTTTCTGCTCGTAGTAGTCATTGAACCCCGCGATGGAGGCGAACATCACTCCCACTTCGTCGTAGGACTGCGAATAAAGCTCCTAAAACAAACATTTTGTCATAAAAATTCAAATTAAGAGGGTATTCTCTTAGATGTGCGTGCTGATCCAGTAGGTTTAGTACAAATACAGGCTGCCATTTGACGGCGCTGAGGTGGGAAACATAATCTAAAGGTCATGTTGTCATGTGTCATGGCGTTCTCTGCACCTCGTCGTTCTTGCTCCTGTCCAGGAAGTGCCGCGCCACGTGCATGGGCAGGATGTTGTGCAGCAGACACTCGTTGTGTTCCCGCAGCTCCATCATGTCCTCCACTTCCTGTTGGGCCTGCAGACGCCACAGGAAGTCCAGCCTGGCGGTGGCCTCCCACTGGAAAACAAGAGGCAGATAATACAAGTCAGAAGCATCTAAAGGTCACCTGCCTGCGTGCTGCACTCCACGACCTACATACTCTGTCTGGCAGTCAGTGGAGTCGGTTACTCACAAAGGATGGAAAACGGCTGCTATAAAGACTGGGATAACGACGATAATTCCAACTAAAACTAAAGTAAGCTAAACTAAAGTATGTGGAAAAAAGTATTGAAAAATTTGCCCAAATAAGACTGTCGAACCTGCCGTCCGTTATAGAAGACAGCCACGACAAACATGGCCATGAGAAGGATGCAGATTCCTTTTCTCCGGAGATAGTGAGACCTGTGAGACAGTATGTGAGGAGGAAGAGAGGTGGAAATTTTCATTATGAATAATTAGGACTTGTTTGAAATATGAGTGACACAGAATGATATAAGTATGATTCACAGACTGAATGTATTGGAGTGTGTGTGCTTGTGTACATACTGAGAAGTGTGTGCATGCATTTGTTTGCGTGTGTATCTATGTGTGCATGTGCATAATGTGTGCTCACGTATGTGTTTGCATATGCAGGGTATATGTGTATGAAACAAACAAAAAAGTTTCAGTAACACTTAATAAAAAGTAAATAAAATAAGGAGAACTTGTCTGATATAAAAATGAAAGATGAGATGAATATGAGTTTGATTTCTTTTCAGCATTAGTGGATTAATTAATGGAGCACGTTTCACAAAATGCTGCATTGAATCAGTTCAGTTACTTTTCAACAACCCGTGAAATACTGATCAATTACAGAATAATTATGCAATCAAACAAGCTGCATCATATCAATCCTGGTCGACTTAAATGACAGCAGCTGACTCTGACCTGTGCAGCATGTCAGGGCTGAGCGCGAAGAAGGCCAGGTGGATGAGGTAGGAGTAGACAGCGACCACCAGCAGCAACACCACCAGCTTCAGCAGAGAGCTCAGACGCAGGAACACCGCGCAGGTTACCATGGCGATCACCCCGCTCAGCACGAAGAGCTGCTCATCAAGAGAGGAGACAGAAGGAAACAGGAGGGGAGGAATTAGAAAGAGAGAGCGAGGATGAATATCAGCTGATGGAAACTGTCTTCAAGTAGTGAGCAGAAAGAAAAAATATCTTTATTGATAAATCCTTTAGTCTTGTAAAACACAAAGTCTCATTAGTCTTGCAAGAAGCAGCAAGTGAAAAAAATCTGATAATGGGTGAAAGAATTTCATTTTCTAGTGTAAATCCACTTGAATCGACCAACAGTTGCAACAATGATCTAACATGATGGTATGATGGTAAAAAAAGTGTATGTTGTGTAAGTGTATGATGTAAGTGTAAGTGTATGATGGTAAAAAAAGTGGAGGAAGAAAACTTCCTCCACTTTTTTTGAAGGAAAGAAGAATTGGAAGACATTATGAGACTAAATGATTTGTTAAGAGGTATAATTTTTCAGCTACTGGTGATGCACTTCTGTATCAATTTTGCTGTTTGGTGGAGCGTTTCAATGCATAACTGACCACACACAAATGATTTCACATGTCTGCAGCATCAGCGGTAAAGGTCACCTGTTGATTGATTTTTGATTTTTTTTTTTTTTAATAAATACAAGGAGTAATTCATATTAAAAGATGCAGAGATATCACTTTCTTTTCTGCCAGTAGCCTCAAAGGTCCATATTGTTTTTCCCAGATACACATAGACCACTCATGACCCCTTCTTGCTGCCATCCTTACCTCAGGATAAGTGCAGACACTGAGCGGCCTTTGGTTTGGTGAAGGTCCGCGGTCCACGACCTCCACCACTCCTGTGTCTGTGTCCCTGAGTATACACCATATCTGGACCAGGACACACAACAGAACATTCAAATGACTCAAACCTCTTCAAAAGTACAGACTGATACACACTTGATTTAGACCTATCAGAGACATTTTGCACCAATCCATGAGTGACTGTTCAGACTCTCACCATGTCAGCAGAGGCCAAGCCAAAGTTGATGGCGATGGCGGTGAGGGTGAGGAGGTTGCGGGCGCTGTTGTTCTCGTGGATCCAGCAGCAGAGGTGCTGCAGCGCCAGGGGAGTCCACTTGAACTCCTCGGCCAGAGCCAGCAGCAGCAGCAGCATGTAGGCAAGAAGGAAGACGGAGAACTGGAGCGCGGCTGGGTACTGCCTGCAGAGAGAGGACCAGGAGGGTCCAGGGGAGGAAAAGGGAACTGGGTGAGGCTGTGAAATGAAAATGTTAATCTAGAGCAAGAGGGGAAAAAACGACAGTTTGAGGCTTTGATGCATGGGCTGTTTTTTAAAAGGGGTGTGGGATGAATAAATTAGGTTGAAATGATCACGACTGGGTTATTCTTGGATGGAGAGAGGTGATGCCTGACTTTTGTTCTTAATTTGAAGTTGGACAACAGGGTGGGAGTGCTATTTCTCAGTAGGTTTTGAGCATTGTAGAACTTAAAGGCAGATTTGATGCCAATGCTTTTATACAGAAATTGCTGATTGGTGATTTTTTTTGTCTGATGGCATTTAACATGGTTACATTTGACCACTTTCATGCCATCCCATGCCAATTTGGGATACATTAAATGTTTAAATGAAGAATTAATTTACAAAAAGTACAACTGAAAAACTAAAATGCCAAAAATAAATAAATAATGCAGTCAGTGAGCCCTTTTATTAAACTGGTCAAACCCTAATCCTTAGGCAATATCAATGTCACCTTCTCTTCAAAGCATTTTAGAATACAAAATCTATCCAATAGACCCACACAAACTGTGAAAAAAAAAATGCTGAGAGCACAAAGTTTGATTGGATGTGGTTGGTGTCCATCTACCTGGGGGCGGGGATAAGAGCCTGGACTGCCATAAGAAAGAGGAGCATGATGAAGGAGCAGACCAGGTTGGAGTTGAACATTTCGTCTCTCATCTGGGAGAACTGGAACAGTGAGATGAGATCGTCAGACATGGCACTGAAGTACATAAACGTCTCACCCATCGCCCTCTGAGCCTGCCGCTCCCGTCTTACCTTGCCCTCGATGTGTGTGTCCTTGAACACCAGGGTCAGGGGAGTCATGTGCTCCCTGTGCATGCGCTCAGTGCTGCGGACCTTGATGGCGTGCTCGATGCGCTTGTTAATCTCCTTGGCGGTGGAGTGGCGCGCGTTGGGCAGCTGTGGCATCGAGCCGTTCGTGAAGGAGGCCAGAATCTGTGAGGGGAGATCATGGATGACGTGAGACTGATCACTCTAAGATCTCAAGATATGCCTCATCCCACAGGTCAGAGTGTGGGGGAATTGAAAACTGTTCTGACTCCGGGCCAACAAACAAATAGGCACTTTGGCTGCGAACCCTTAAATAAATGGACAAACTGCTGAGGAGAACCAAGTGTTTCAGCAACTGGCTGCCAGGGCCCACTCAAATTAAAGTTGCCCTTTTGTTGATGCCTTTTTTTACATCAATTATTGATCTGCAGAATAGGATAACAGCAAACAAATAAAAGCTGCATTGAGTAGTAAATTAATTGAATTGAATAGAATTAAACTCTTAATTCATGCCAAATTTTCAAGCATTTATTGCTTTTGTTTGTTAGTTATATGTGCATGTAGGGCCTTTGTTTTTTGTAAATTGCTTTGTGACAAACCTTTTTTTTTTTTGTTAAAGCAACAGCAAAATTTACATGCTATGTTTCCTCTGAGTGCATGCAATATCAGTGACATTTTCCTGATGTTGGATTACAATCCGCATCTCAACAGTTTAAAAGGTTAAAGATCCTTTTCGAACTTCTTGTGATTGGTATAGATTTAATTTTGGAAATCAATACCTCAGAGAACCTCAGGTTGCTTACACTACATCACCTGAAAAACAAGGAACTCTCTACCAGTTCATAAATTATGGAATTGTATTTTTGGCTCTTTTTGTGTCTCTCTCTTTTTTCTATCTTGTTACTCAAGGCATGAGTAATATGTATGAGCAACACTGGCTCTCCCATACAAGATGTGACACCGGGCAGACAACACTCAAAAATACAAAAATAAACAAAAATACAAAATAACAAAATCAAAATCCTGACCATGTGCCCTTCCCCTCCATTTTGCATCCCTGCCCACTTACACTGTTCATGTCGATGATGTTGCCGAAGGGCAGCTCTGGATTCCAAGTGTGGTTGGTTTTCTGGATTTTGTGGGGCTCGATCTGATCCACGGAGGTCTTCTCCTCCTCGGGGCAGATGAGGAAGGTGTCGATGTTGTGTTTCCGTAGAAACTCGTTCCTGTCACGGCCGTGACCGTCCTCTGTCTGGTAGATGCCCCCCAGACAGTCCAGAGTTGCCCTGGAGATGTGGATCCGTCTGGACCAGGGAGAAGAGGAGGAGAAGTTTGTTGTTCATTTGCAAGGAAGGTCCATTGTTTTCACACACGCTTTTGATCAAAACACCTCTGCACTAATGTTACACAAATAATCTGAGTCACTACATATGACTCAGTGTGTGCCCTAAGCTGTTAGGTCACACATTGAGTTGCACATAATAAACAGAAACCCAGACAGAGATGCTATAAAAGGACTCAAGGCTGTTCCTGACTGAGTCATGCCCCCCTGTGTCACAACAGGACCAGCTCTGCAGGCCCCTGGTGCAGACAGACCACCCACCCCGGTATGCCGCCGGCCTCCAGCATGTTGGCGATGCCCACGTCCCAGGACCAGACGTCAAACTGCCACTTCTGCAGGCCCAACACACCACACAGGACCGAGCCCGAGTGGATCCCGATCCGCATGTCCATGTCGTACTTCAGCTGCTTCCGTACATACCTGGTGGAGAGCAGGACGTCCAAATTAAAACTACAGCTAGACACAGGAAGTACACAAACCATGCAGATAAAGGTCTAAATTTACAACCATTTCTTAACAATAATTTCATGTGTAAAAAGAAATGTCTAAGGCTTATGAGAGTAAAAAACTATACCAGAGACTATGATAAAGTCCTTTGTATAATTTAGATAACACAACAAGACGCTTAATCAGCAAAGTACATTACATGTAAGGCACAAAGCCAGTGGAATAACTGTAACCTTTAGTGTAAAGTTTATAGTTTTCAGCTTATGTCATGCCTCTAAAACATAAATCTAAAATTATACGCAGCTATAATTTCCCTAATCATGGTGTAATTACAGCTCTACAAATTGGCACTAAATTTGACAATGATGTCTCTATGGCTACAACCAGGCTGATACCTCCTCTGAGCTTGTCTGCACAGGTTTATTTGGCTGCACCCTTGTGAAAATTAACCATAGTAAATACTGCAGTCACCCCCTTTTTCTGGCTGAATTTATAGCTTCCCTGAGACAAGCTGTAATTTACCCTTTGCTGTATTTTGTTACTGCCTGATTACATAACATTCAGGAAAGGGCTAATGACACTACATTCAGGAAACTGCAATCCAAGGCACTGGCAGTAAATCATCCTGGCATGTTTTCAGCACAAGGTGACTGAGAGCACTGGTGTGAAGGAACAGATCATCCGCGGAATCCCAAAGGTATTTTGCTATATTTCACTTTTACTGCAACATGTACCAAAATATATGTCCTAATTTTATGTCTTGCTTTCTTCCCAAACGAGCATGGTATTTTTTTGCAGACCACACACTTTTCATGTTGGCACTTGGTAGTGGGGTTTGCCTCACACTGCAGTCACTGTT
Source organism: Holocentrus rufus (assembly GCA_900302615.1). Lineage (NCBI taxonomy): Eukaryota > Metazoa > Chordata > Actinopteri > Holocentriformes > Holocentridae > Holocentrus > Holocentrus rufus. Next base: position 34,607 of record OMLF01036429.1, on the reverse strand, counting down.
TCCTTCCATACTTTTTCCCTAGAGGAAATAATTACAGAGCTAGGAAGTGTTTTTCATTCAGCCTATCGAGATAAATGGATCTTCTAGTTACATTCTCAGCCCTCACTCGATCACATTCCAGTTTTAAAAGATGAAGTATCAATTGCATCTCTTATAGACTTGAGTGCTGCTTTTAATCAGTTGCACACTAGAGGTCTATATCACACACTTTAGAAAATATATCCTCCCTGAGCATGATCGCTGATGGGAGAACAGGAGGGTCTATAATATGTTCTTTCAAAACTAATTCCTATTTTCAGTGAAGAGCTGTTATCATAGACTGTGTCTTTTTGACAATCTACAAAATCAATACATTCTCTACCTGTGTCATATCTGTAATTCAAAATCATGCCTGCAGAGCCTGAACAAGGATCATGTATTGAGCTATCATGTGCAAATTCTTTGTAGATTATCCAGCTTTATGCCTGTGAATAATGCAGTATGTGGTTGTGCATAGCTTGCATCCTACATACCATCCATAGCCCCTCTTGTTCTCCATGCCCTTTTATATTCACATTGTCTATTGTTCATTTTGTTTATCTATGTTTGTTAGGATTATATAGTTTGCGTTAATATGCTTTGGCAATGTTGTATTGTATGCAGTCAAGCCAATAAAGCCACGTGAATTGAATTGAACTTGCATCACATCTGTTTTGACCATACAGACTCTTCTTCAGGCTCTTCAGTGCCATTTTAGGCCCCTGATCATGAAAATGAACCAAGCTCTTCTTTGTGAACATCATGCACACATGCACTTATTGTGACACCAACCAATCCCTAAACCAACAAGATAAAGTTCTCTAATTTTTTAAGCTGTTTAACCTGATTTTTTGTTAGTGAAAGCCTAGAGGTAGAATAATGTTCATTATATCTCAAGAGCAATGTTTAAAACATAGAAATTAGAGACATAATGTATTTCGATATGTGGATATATATATATTTTCAAAAGGAAACATGACAGGGTAGTGTGGATCAAACTCAGGCAAATGGCTCATGAGGGTCTAAAACCGAAACATTGCAAAATAGATTATTATTATTGCAAGTTAGACAGTTGCAAGTTAGACAGTGTGCAACTGTCTGACAGATCCACCAAATAGGTAGCTGGCAGACACACGACACCAAGGACTCAGAATGATTTCTGAGGCACTCCAGTCTGAGATTTTATGATTTTATAAGATCTGGTACAAATGGGACACCTGTTAAGATTAGATTCCTATATTATTCTCCTGCTATGCCGTCTGCAAATTAAGTAACAGAGAAATGAAACTATTCCTGGATTTCCTGGAGGACTCTGTGAAATCCCTCTGACCTCACTGTGGGATCCACTGCTCTAGCATCCAGACAGACTGACCGTATAGTGCTGATCATAGCCAGGCCCATCTCAACACAGTAGCGGGCATGGGCACGCTGCGGCTCAGGGACCCCCGACACACAGTAGTAACAGTCTCCCAGTATCTTTATCCGCATGCAGTGATGCTCCTGTGATGAGAGGGGGAGGACGTGGAAGATGCAGAATGAATAGACACAATGCTTGAAAACTGCAACAGTTAATGTGCTGAATAATTCCCTGATCTACTTTATGCCAAGGACAAAGACAGAACTGTCTCCAAGGAAAATAAAACCAATTCAGTTAGAGAATCAGTGAGTGTATTTCTTTATTCTCAGATAAACACTGACTAAATCTTCCAGCTCTTATCTTCCCTCTTGATTTTACTATCTTCATTTTAATCTGTTTTACTTTGTTTTCTGTAAAACACTTTGCAACTTTGGTACTATCTGACCATGCATGACCTGACTTGACTTTTAAGAAGTAACACGTCCATATATTAGAAACATTTCTGTTTGAAGAAAGCGTATAGTAATAAGAAAAGGAGATCTGCTTGGAAAAAAATCCAGGTTTCTCTACGAAAATATATTAGAAATGTCTCAGAGTCATATTCTGTCATGTTTGAAAGAATACAGATGGCACCATGCAACCTTAAGGCCAATATTATCGATTAAATATGAGCTGAAAAGCATATTATGTCTTTAAATCAAAAGGCATTTAGAAAACAAGAGAATTTAGTCCGTTTTGTGGCAGATTTATTTATGAAGTCATGTGCAGAAAAAAAAACTAGCATCAATACAGGAAAATCATGCATAATATGAAGTGGAATGCTTCATCTATCAGCATAAAAATATGTAATCTGTAATCTGATTGGCTGAATATATGTTTGGCTTTATAGGGCCATAGTTAGGAAATCTCCTGGAAAAAAACTGTTCACATATCTAGGCTGCTAAAGCCATATGACAGGAAATATTGCTGTATTACATAAATATACTGTATCTATTCAATTAAGAGTCAAAATTTTCAAGTTCTCACCTCTGCCAGTCGGTCGAAGCGTCCAAAGAGCTCGTTGAGGGTCCTGACCAGCTCCTGGGCTGACATGTTCATGGACAACAGAGTGAAACCCTTAATGTCTGCAAAAAGGATGCTGTGGAGAGGGAAAGAGCAGTGAAAGAAATGGCCTCATGAACATTTTCTGAGAGGCGAATATTGGAATTTAGATGCTTTTTTGTTTCACTGCATAATGGTTAATGATTTTTTTCAGGTTTACCTTTTACAAAAACAAAACTAGGATATCTACTGGATATTTCAATGGATGAAAATCAGTCACGCACCATCTATGTCCACCATAGCAAAAAAATTCAAAGACATAACCCTCTAACCCTAACCTGAACACTATATCAAGTTAATTCTCAGGTTTCACTGTTTTATTGAATCCAATCTCTCATCATGACCTTACCTGCCTTTTTAGCTGCACTGAATACCAAGCATCAATTTATTTTATTGTGGTACATATAATAGTCAATTTATACCTAAAAAAGATCTGCACAATGTTATTAGAATGCTACATAAGTGTCTCCAGAAAAACATACAATTTCTAAGGTCAGTGCACAATTGACACTGGTGAGTAAGCATGAATAAAAATAGTTTTCTTAAAGGCCCTCCGTTCTGCAGTACCTACCACACTAGTCTCTAAACCCATCCATCTAAATCATGTTTCTTTGTGCATGTACCTGACGTCTTTGTACTGGTGAATATAGATCTTGTGAAACTCCTGGGGACTGAGCTCATCTTCTAAGGAGCTCATGTCAGCGATCATCTCCAAGGCAACAAAGCGAGGCAGGATCGACAGCACCAGGCGTTCCTGTTTGGAGACACAACAAGCTCCCATTAAAGTCTCTTTTCAGCACAAGTCACATCTGACGCGATAATCTTAGAACAAAGTAGGGCATAAACAGCCTGATGCTTGTTTACAGACAACAGAAGAAGGAAAATTAGGAGCTGTGCTCCAATAAAAGTTGCTATGTGATAGAACGAAAAAAAAACTAGAGCAGGACTTTTAGAATGCAAGAAAGTGACAGCAGCCCTGTGTCGTTCTTCATAATCTGACTTTGTCTCAATGTGGGTTTTTAAAAAAATCCTGCTGCACTTCTCGGTCAAATCAAATAATGTCACAATCTGCAAATTCTCTGCAAAGCTTCAACTACAGACCAGCATCAGCCTCCACAGTACCTGTCTCTGGTTTTCTTGCTCGAGTTTGAGGCGACCCTCGATGAAGCGCCGTGTCTCCAGGAAGGCCTGTCTCTGGGCACGGTCCGTCAGGTAGTGAATAAATAAGCCTGCTGTGTTCATACCCAGGTACAGCAGGCCTTTGGCAAACACCTGCAAAGAAGAGGGGCATAATACATTCTCTTTATTTCAACCAAGAAACCCCAATGATTGTAGGCTGGAAGAGAAGGATGAAAATAGGGAGTAGAGTCATGTTTTGTTTCATATTCCCTAAGCCACTGCCTGGACATGACAGGTGGGAAAAGCGGAGGAGAAGCAGAGATGGAGATGGGTTTTGTGCAGATGAACCACAGGCTGATTTGCATCATAAGCAGATGCAATTCAAAAGAGCATATTAACACTGTAAGTACAGGACCTCTGGAAACTGTGTGGGCAGAGAGGTAGAAGTGGAGTAAACCACAGTGGGTTTACATTATCAGAGGGGTCAATGTTTTTTAATGCCTCATAAAACAGGAATGGAAAGGTCTAGTATTACTTTGTGGGACTGGGTTCTGATGCATTAGGAAGTCAACTTGGAATGATAAGGACATGCAGGGCGACATGGACAAAATCAAATATCACAATATCTTTGACTGAATACCTTGACTGATGTTGTGACGATATTGTAGGGATGACTAATGGTGCTTTCATAAGATTTTTACATACAAGAGGTCTCTGTAATGCAGCCTGCAAAAGACATTTATGCCATTTCGCAATATTACAATATCCAGAATCCCAGATGATATCTAGTCTCATATCACGATATCAATATAATCCTGATATATTGCCCAGCTGTGCGAATCTGTATCTACATGAAATTTGTCCAAAATCTCGAGTCAAAGAGTTCACACATTTCACAGATGTTAGTCAAAACATGCCATGGACGCTATAATCTCAAGTCATATTTGTTGTTTAGGAGCACAAAACTAATAATATAGAGCTGGGATTAATGTGCTGAGATTGAGGCGATGACAAAGAGGAAGAGGAGAAGGTAGAGTGAGAGAGGATGATTGTGGGAGGAAGAGAAAAATAATGAACTGAAGCAAGGGGAGATGAGTGTAAGAGGAGAAGGGGGCAGGAGCTACAGGTTTATAAGGGGGACTGTTGCCAGTTTTGTCAAGTCAAAAAGAAGCTTCATAGAAAGAAAGGTTTTTTAATACCTGCAAGGAAATGCAACATTTGCTTAGAGGGTCAAGATCTCGAAGTGTATTTAATCTAATAAGTGAATATTTTTGGTGTGAAAAAAACATTAAGTGATTGTAGCCATCTGAGAGCATGTTTCAAAGATAGAGACTCCAATATATTGATCATTGTTCAGAGACCAATCAGCTGATGCGCCCACCTTTCTCAAAAGCATGGTGTCGCCGTAGTAGCGCACCATCTCCACCAGAATGTGCAGCGCTGAGGTGAGGGACCCGGCGCATATGGCCCACAGCAGCGGCAGCGGCAGCAGCGTGTATGTGGCAAACAGGGTGAACAGAACATACCACGACGGGTCCTTCTCCAGCCCATACACCAGGCCCCCAAGCACCTGCGTAGTCTGAGACAGCCAGCTAGCCAGGCCGGCATAGCGAAGCCACCGCGGGGATATGGAGGCTCTGCAGGTCAACACAATGACGCACAGCGCAATAGACAGTACCATGAAAAAGCCCGTCAGGCAGACACGCAGCGTGTCCGTGACGGCATCGGGGGCGAGCGCCAGGTACAGCACCAGGATGTGTAGCTTTGCCACCGCGTCGATGACGTTGGTGACGGCCAGCGACGTGCGTCTTTGGTGAGAGGAGTGCCGCTGGTAGAGCTTCTCCAGGTCCCGGGACTTGAAGGTGTGCCTCAAAGTGGGGATGTAGACGCCGCGCACGGTGTGACCCCAACGCACGAAGAAGTCGGCGTCGCTGGCATAGTCGTGTAAATGGCCCGTGACGCTGCCGTGCGTGCTGGTGGAGCCCCGGCTCTGGGAAGGGTGGATGCGGGCTGCTGAGGAGCGCCTTTTGGTGACCCCTCGGGAGGCCTTGTCGCGGATCTGCTTGTTGATCTCCTCGATGTAGGCGTCTGTCACACAGATTTTTTGCGCTGGCTCCACACCCACCTTTCAATGCATAAAAGAAAAGGGGAAAGTTATGAGTTTGCTGTACCATCATGCACTGCTCCAGAGGGATTTCTGACCTGTTTCACTACAGCTCAAACAGTGACCAGAAGACTGTAGTGGTGCAGTGATGGCCTTGTGCTAATTTAGAAAGTAGCCTTGCTGCCTTTTGATATGTGAAAGGGTTTCAGACTTTTTCATATGCCCCCATTTGAAGTGATCTTGCCCAAGGGACCCTGATAAGAAAAGATACTCGTTTGTGTTAAGTAGTAAATGGTTTAGAAGCCATACTTCAACAGACAAATAGATTCAAAGTAGTGAAATTAAAGCACAACTCCAAACCCTCTGGAGGCCACTCAATGCCCCTAGGGGGTCCACAGACCCCACTTTGAAAATCATAGCCTACAATTGTTTGCAATCATCATTAACCTTAAAACAGAGGAGGAAGCCCTAAAAGTCTGTCTTTTTTTATAACCTGCAAAGATGCAAGTTATAATAAATTGAATTATGACATTTCATACTGCATGGCTGGTCTCCAATATTGCACTGGCCCAAAATGTATTGTTCATAATGTCAGCAAACAGTTCTGGTGTTATGCTTGTGTTTTCTTTGTCAGTCTGACACAGAGGTGCAGAAGACATCATACCAACACCACTGCAGACAGACTTCAACCTCAACACAGGAACGCATGTATAACACAACATGTGAGGGAAATTGTGTGGCTTGCAAAACTACAGAACTACAGCTAGGCAGATTCTGCAGATGGCTGGTGGACCACCTGTGCGTTCAGCTCCTGCTGGATCATGATGTGTTTGACGGCATTCTGCCACAGCATCTTCTTGCGCCGCAGCCCGGGGGACAGCGTGGCGGTCAGGCAGGCGGGCTCACGCAGCTCCATATGAGAGGGTTCAGACATCTCGGTGAAGGTCACCATAGTGATGACCTTAGTCAACCTTAGCTGACCTTAGCTGTATATGGAGAAGTTAAAACCACAATGTTAAAATACTTCTTCAGGTGAATACATCAATAATTCAGCACTGCACAATGACTATACCATATGTACATTTTACTGCTATAGTAGTTCTTCCAGACTCGACACTTAAATCCTTTTTGTCTTTTTCACCTTTTTAGGTTGACATAAATTATTTCAATGGATGGTAAGCACCATAGTAAGCAGCATCACAATAAAATGCATTAGAGCATATTCTCTTAAGGTAAAAAGTATTTGGAATTTTTGTTTGTAATCTTGCTTTTTGATGATGACTTCCAGGAGGTTATAGTTGGTCCACCTCCTTATACACAGCTATATCACTGCTTTATTATAGCAAACTTGTACTAATTATCAACCACTAGGATCCCTGCAGTAATTTCAAGGCTAAGCTGAATCAGGATAATGTTTGCTAATTTGAGACAGTGTAAATCAAACCATATGATTGATTTTGCAGGTTTTGTGGCATCTGAAATGACCTACAAACTAAATCACACTAGACCGTGTTCATAATAAATATGAAGGTGTAGCCCATCTTCTAAATATTCTGCACCTTTATTTAAGGCTCCTGTAATATTGTGGTTAAACATGACTGAATCATCCAAATGTTTAGCAGAGTATTTTGCGTGCGACGTGGCCCTGTGCTGTAGTATGTTGGAGAAGACCACCTGGTTGACGACGTGCTGGAGATAAAGTGTGCTAGAAGAAACAGGCAGCTTTCCAGAAAATGAACACGCTGCCAGATTTAGACCTGAGCTGGTTAATGCCCAGAGATAAACTCTTCCTGGCCCTTCTGGTCAGGCTGTTCTCCCTCCCACTTGCAGAGTCCCATGTAACAACTCTGATTCTCACTAGGAACACAGATGTACAGCTCACAGACTGGATATTATATAATACTGCATGTTTAAGGTAACACATGCAAGTCTTTTTTAAAGTTAGGGTCTTACCATGGAAGCTGAACAAACAGAGTATTTCCAGCCTCAGATAGCGAATGCACACCTGGTAGTGTTTTTATTGAGCTGTTGATTACACAGCACAAACTTATGCACTATAGCTTCTCTACCTATCGCCGTAAAAGGATTAGCGGTCACTCTGCTTTGTCAGGCATATTGCTAATTACAGCATCCAAGCATAGACTACACTTTATTCTCATGAAGCAATAAAGATACATTTTAATTGCCCATTGTTCTATAAAACTTGCAGCGTATTTAATTCAACGTTGCCCTATTTTGTAGTACACATGTATGAGAAAGCAACATGAGTAGTATAGCACTGACCTGAATTATCTTGCATATTCTGCATCCAGTCCTCATGTCCAAGGAAAAACTGCTGTGGGACATTTTCAACTGGGGGGCAGGTAACCAACTCATAATCCACATTTGCTGATTCCTTTGTGCAGGAATCACTCGCCGAGCTGAAACTTAAGGCATAATCCATAAAAGGTCAGATGAAACTGAAGCAAAATTCCACTGTGATGGTTTGTCTGAACCTGATTAAGAAAGAGAGAAAGGTCCAGCCAAGATGTGTAGCGTTGTTCTGGCAAGATTGCAGGTCACCACCAGTTTGGAAATGAAGTCAAGGGATTGTCACTAAGCAAAGCTGCAGGAATGAGGAGTCCAAAGAGGATTACTTAGTCAGCAGCCACTCTCACTGTCCCACATAGCCAAAGTCACTGGCTCCAAGACAACACCAACATAAAGGCGGCACTATCTTTCTGGCCCAGTCAGCCAGTTGTTTCAAATCAGAGAAAAGCTTTATATGAAATAGCATTATTATTAATATAGGCAGCTTGTTGCAAATTTGACAGATTTTGGCTCTGCATTTGCACCCTGCACGAGCATGTTGCATATATTTACATTTTTTCACATACTGTACAACTGTATACTCCAGCTATGATGTGATTATAGATGCTGGGAATGAGCTTCTGCCCCTTTATTGGCTTTGAGCTACTGGTTTATTTCATGCAACTGTGCATATAGACATAGATGACTCATTTTTCCACATTCAAAAAGGTAATGTTATTTTTGCTTTCACAACACTGTATGGATGCTGTGTACAGGTAGAAACCATCCTTTACAGGAAATATTGATTAATACATTCCCTAGATCCGTGAACCCTGGTTTGACTGTGAAAGCGAGGAAGATGAGACATCGCCCACTTGGTAACAGTAAAAACAGTAAACGGAGGCCACAGTGAGTGAAACTGCATTTGTTGACAGAGGTTCACACCTGAGAACTTTATGGCTGTTTGGAATACCCACTGTCCTCTAAAAAGAATGATTTAAATTTGTTCTATCCATCATTGTATGTAAGAGTAGGTGCCATTTTTTCCCCAAATTGTTTGACTTTTGAAATTTGACCAGGCACAGTTGATTGACGCCTTTATTTTTCAGGGTTAGGGCAAATGTGATGAAGTGTACCAAATAAACAGTTTCCTGAGGCCAGCAGGAAGAACAGTTCATATGAAGGGGAATGGATCAAAACAATGGGAGGCTAAATCCTGGGGCAGGTTTTTATAATGATTTGGACATAGAGAGAAAGAGTGAGAGAGAGACAAACTAAAGAAGAAAATCCTGGGCTCAGATGGCGAGGAGTTGTTTGTTCACCTGAGAGTGTCAGCAGGGTTGTGGTCCCTGTGGTTGTAAGCTGGTTAAAGACCCTGAGACTGAGTTTGCTAATTGTGAAACGGCAATGTACAAAGCCCCTAAGACTGATCTAATGAGTCTCCATCTGTCCCACCATGACTGTGAGTAGCCCAGACTATTCCTGCTGATTACTGTACATCTAAAAATAGTTACAAACTCTAAGGCAATTATGGCCACTGTAATTGCTACCAGCTCATATTAGCTCTCTGACAGCTGCCAAACATGCACCATGCCAAAGCACCTTTGAATAGGTTTAATTAGATGTCAGGTGAAGTTTTGGCCACCTCCTAAAAACAATGACAGAAAATGAACACTATGACAGAGAGTACATCATTTTGGCATAAATAAACATAAGCTTTTCAAGAACTGAAGATAACAGGCAAATCCAGAGACAGCATTCAATTATATTCAATTTAGCATATTTGTCAAAGTGCTTGTCTGTGGACATCTACATTTGCCATTCAGTTTATTATTTCAAGTCTCTTCGATGTGCTTCTGAACTTGTCTTCACCTGGAGTTAGTATGGGCGAGTCACATATGGGCAAAATCCCAGAAGCTAATTAGTATTAAGGCTAAACACTGTGGCTGTCCAGTAAACAGGCGGGTGCTCAAGCCAAACCAGCACCAGACTGAGCGCTATGGCCTACGTGCTTGCAAACACCTATCCAGATGCAAAGATCTATGTTTATCTCTGGCCGTATATTACAATGCATTTGTATGTGATGAAATGACTTGCACAGTAAATTACAGTAATAAACTATACCTCAACCAGCACTTCCCTGCCCTATTAACGTGTTTCACCTCAGCAGATGCACATATATTTATGAATGTACCTGAAATTAGACATGAAATATACCTGTTTAAATTTCAGTTACTTTTAAAAAACAGAACCATCATCCAACTTCACTGGCAAAGATAACAGCTGACAATTGTAAGTGTTTCTTGTGCAGTAACAATAACCTACTGAACCTCTTTCTATTAACCATGGTTCCTGGCTCAGTCATTAGCTCAGTAACTCCTCTAACTCATATTATCCCATAGAGCTGTCTACAGAGAGCTCAACAGAGACAGAGATGGCAGCAACATATGGCAAAGAAGGACAAAAATACTACAGTATAATAGACTCAGGGGTCTGATGGCTTAGTGGTTTTAAAAGACTCTAGCCAGTAGACAGTTGGCTAAGCGTGCAAGTGGTGTGGAGAAGCACCCAGCTTAGACCTCAAAAAAGGTGACAGATGATATGACATGACATGTCAACTAACTGTCATACAGTTGACCTACAACACAACAAGTAGTCCTGAAACAAGGTTAGACCCTCACAATTGAAACTAATACACCTATGATTTGAAGGGCATCCAGGTTACACAGACACATACTCATTCTCAGGAAATTTATTACTGCCAGGAAACTGCAGACTGACAATTCAGGGCAATTCGGTCCTTAAAAATAAAATAAAATAAATAAATAATCCACCTCTTCCTCTTTGAGCAACATGCATAAATATTTCAGGCACTGCCTGCTATAATACATAAATCCTGCATAGCTGCAAGCTTTATGGAGAGCCAGCATGCTACTTTTATATGTCTTTTGAAAATAAATCTGTTGAATATGCTATGCCTTTCATATATCAGTGATGATAACTATCGTCTCAGATTTATGCTCTCCTACAGTTCACGGCAAATTCACACCATTATTCATGTAACATTCATATAAGGCCTTTAGAGTGACCCTATCATACTTTGGTATTATCACAGCATTTCATGTGGTATAACATTTGACCTACTATATAGTTATATTATTTTTTCAAATTTTGCTGTCATCTCTCAGTATCGTTCTAGAATTTATCACAGCTTTGCATTGCAGGGGCTGGTATGAGATTACATTATCCTGTGCACCGTGGACTGCATGTGTTCATACATAAAGTCACTCTTCATTGGCAGGTTGAAACCTTATAGCCAGCACCAAGCTACTGTAGATCAATGCTAACGCCGGTGTTAACTGTCTTAGCGTAACTTAAAACTTGACTGAAAGTAGCAAACTGCCTGTATGCCATATATTTCTAGGATTTTTTCTGTGTTCACTTAATGGTAAGTAAGGTGTGTTGACGCTGTACGCTTCTGTCGGAAATGATAGCAAAAATTAAAGTCTCTGGTTCTGTGCGCTAGCCAGCTAGCTATCCAGTTCATTCAGTTAACGTTAGCACAGTTAGCAGAGAGGAATGTTAGCTTACTGGTTGGCGAGTTACCAGTCTTATTTTACTTCGTTCAGTAACGTTACCTATTCTTTATTAATATACCCATGTCTAGGTCTTGTGGCTAAACATATGTCTAAAACCCATCAGAAATAATACGAAGATAAAGTTAGCTGAAACGTTAGCATCGCTAAGTTACTTCACTGACATCTGTCATCATTGGGAATTTTGGCGATCCGTTAAAACATCAACTGTTAACTACAGTTGCCAAACGTTTGTCATTTGTCACACGTACGTTAGCAAAATGGGGCAATTTGTCAGGTTCACACATGGTACTGCTGTATTTGACCGACATCAAATTTTAGTAGCACATCAGCTAACTTGGGTGTGATCGATATTCCACAGGCCAAAAACAATCCAGCGGTTTTCCTGCATTTCAAAGCCTCGGGAGAAGACTCAGTTTGGGGCTGAAGAGCCCCCTACCTCCCAACCTCTTTGAACATTGTTGAGCAACGCCGCCTTGTGACGAGCATCCAACATGACAGGTGGGCAACAGTAAGCGTTTCCTGAGTCACCAATATTCAATAACTTGCACTTGTTCCAACACTGCCTGTAGTTATAATTCATGGCATCCAGTTGTGTGTACTGCAGGTCAGTAAAAGAGCTGAGGTTAGCTGAAAATGCCTGAGCAACCTAATCAAAATCCATAAGTAATCAATGCCAGAGAGAGACTCACTGAGGAGGGGAACATGTTATGCCACAGTGTGTTTGAGCTTTCCACCTGTATTCTCGATGTGTGTATGTGTGCATGTGCATTGGCCTGTTTTGCAGCCAAGTGTAGCCTATATTGGGTGAACATATACAGAAATCACTATCCATGTGCTTTGCCTGTGTCGGTGTCCACGGATGGGCTGAATTCCTTGAACCTTAATCCAAGTGGCTGAATAGCTGTCAGTTCTCTTCTTTCCCTCTTTTTCTCTCTCTTTCCCTCCCTCTTTCCCTCTCTTCCCCCAGAGAGACAGAGGGTGGATAGTGAAGTCCATTGTGTTAGTGAGATGTTTATTAATGAGAGAGAGAGAGAGAGAGAGAGAGAGAGAGAGAGCAGAGCTGCTACAGGACTAATCGCTAATCTCTTTGTTAATGCGGTCATCCAGCCTGAGTTAGCTGACTTAGGATCTTCAAGAAAGGAACACGGACAGTTGTTCTTCAGCAGGGACCTTAGAGAACTTGCGAGTTTGTACTTGTGTGAAACTTCCCACGGAGGAGTGAGGCAGCGTTTCTGGACAGCTTTGACCGAGGACAAGTGTGTGTTCTTGTGTGCATGTGTGTAGAGTGTTTTATTAAAGCCAAAGTAAGCAGCTCGTTTGTCAAGGATTAGTGAAATTGCATATGTTTGCATTATTGCAATCTATTGCAGCCAAAGTGGGTCGCTCACTTGTCAAGGTGTTGTGACGTTGCATATTTTTGAATTGTTGGTGGGCCAGGCTCACATCTTGATAGCTTTACATGTTTCATTTATGTTGGTCAAGCTAGACTGATTTATGTACAGGCGAGGCTTTTAGGTTTTTAGTGTGTTTGTAGTCTTGTGACGTGTCTGTGAGTGTATCTGGCTTTGCTCAGGAGGTTTTTTGTGTGCATGAGAAAGTTTGTGTGTGTCTGAGTGTGTGTGGGCCGTTGTGTGTTTGCTTGCCTGTCATGCCTCTGCCTGCTGATGTCCCTGCCTCTCGGAGGCTGGCACTGGACTGCCGTAGCCTTCTGGACCATCGCGTTGGCAAGGGTAAGTGCCACCACCTCCTCTGCCCCTCCCTCTCTCTCCTTCTTTGTTTCTGAGTCATATGAACGGAGAACACTGTTTTTTCTGAGAAGGTCTTTTCTTTCCTGGCTTTCTACTATGTCAGACAAAAATATATCTCTCTGCAAACTGGGCGTTACTTCTCGAACACTGTTGTTGGGAAGAGGTTGTTTTGTTCAGAGCTGCCTTATTCCATGTGAAATGGATTTCAAAGCTTGTTGCAGACACTTCAGCCTACATCAAAAGATTTTGACTGGCACTGATACAGGTTGCTGGTGAACAATGACGAATCATTACAGGATGAGTTTGACTGTTTTCCATCCTGGCCTCATTTCCCTAGTTTTTGCTATCATGTGGATTGATTTTGATCAAAATTTCATCAATTACTTTGCTGTAGAACTGTGTACCTCTCAGTTTGCAGGGAGTGTTCTTCCCCAAGAGAATCTAAAGGGGCCACGAGAAACTCAGTTGAACCCAAAGTGGCTGTAATTGAACAGTCATTAGATAGCGTGTCAGTTAATGGTACATTTGCTACTTTTCGACATTGCTCACATGCCTCTTTTTTATTCTGGGTGTAGTATGGTGGTGCTGCTGCAGAAAAATCCTGTTTCAGCATTTTTTTAGTTTTAAGTAGGTTGTGTATGTGGTGCCTTGTATTTCCCTGCACTGGTATTGCAATTAGTTTACAAGCCTTATAGATTGATTAATAAGATGAAATGTAATTTGTGAGATTTTAATGCTGTGCTGCCTCAATCCAGATTGTGATAAATACTTGAGTGATGTGTATAGTTTACTGCCCATCATATGTCCATCTGTGTCAGTGAATAGTTTCAAGAGGTTGTCAGTGTGTTTCTGCACCATTTGCAACAAGAGAAATGTCAGAGCATCTGTTGTGCATCATAAATTATTCAATTATAATGTTCCTTAATTATTGTACTTGAATTGAGGGTTTTATACATGATCACTCATGGGTTCAGTGGCTTTTCTGACATTCAGCCACAAGATAAACAAGTTAAAATCAGTGGTGTAGTTTCACTTCAGAGATGCATGCTGTCACCTGGAAAGCACAGCTGCTTGTCTGCATTCCTTAACAGAAGACTTTTTAAAGAAACAAGATTTTCACGTGACAGCAGTGATAAGTAGGTCATTTCAGATGGCCCTTTGGAATTGGAAAAATTCAGTGTGTTTATATGCACTTCAAAAACTGGGTTATTCCTCTGCACTTAGCCAATTTCTAAAATGCCAGGTAAATGTGAAACCAGGTTTCCACAATCAGGTTAAGGTATTAAGAGAAATCTGGTTAACACAGGTAGATCTCTGCTGGAGAAACTGGAGTCCTGGGGCTTGTAAACCCTCACTCGAAGTTCTTGAATGTTTTATTACATACACATGTGCAGGAAAAGACGGGATAAGAAAGCTTACTCAATAAATACACACTTTACAGTAGTCGGAAGAATGAAAACAAGGGCTGTCAAATGGTTAATTTTTTTAATCGAGCTAATCACAAGGCTGTCATGGATTAATCATGATTAATCACATATTTAAATTGTATTAAATTACTGTTGTTTAAATTGCTCAGTGCTGCAGAGGTGTCATACAGGAGAACAGCGGTGTTGGAGGAATCAAGAGGTTTATTTGCTCAAATATATTTCAAAATATAGGTGACTACTTTCCCTTTATGTGCAATATGCCATTTTGCAAAATCAGCCTCTCAGTTTTTAAGAGTTCTTTTAGCTTCCCTAACAGAACAATCAACCAAAAGCTTCAAGTCCATTAAACCTGCCTTTAAGTAGCCCAATACGTTTTCCTTGCTGATCAAATGCAAGCTGGGTTCTTTTAGGTAATTGAAAAACCTAGCTTGATATCGGCATGTGATGAAATGGCATAGATGTTTCTAATGATCTGACTCAAAAAGACCCAGATTCACATTGACATCAGGAATCTACTAAAATTAGTGCTCAGATTTGACCAGTGATAGTAATACAGGTTTTACTCTTTTAATCTATTTACTCTTAGAGGGAGAAAGAGCCTACAGCTGTGGGTGTGGGTGTGTGTGTGTGTGTCTTGCCAGGCGAAAAAGCCTAAACAAGCAGTCATCAACTTTTTTATTTTTTAATTTTATTACACTGTAGTGGTGGTTATTGCAAAAATGTTTCCACCTCAAGTGGCATGCGTTGTTGCCATAGAAGCCTGATTCAGTGTGGAATTGTTAATGGGTGCATAGTGAGGGGGAGAGGTGTGAGAAGGGAAGTGTCCGGTCTTGCAATTTCTCTCCTTTTCTTATGTTAACTGTGCTGTGTGGGTGCTCTTGTTTATGGGCTGCTGGTTGGTCAGTGCCATTGGCAGTGTTTGGACTCTCATGTGACCAGGAAGGAACTAGGTGCCCTTTAATGAGTGTACCCAGTCTGTGTGCTCAAGTGCTCTTTAAGGTTTGCAGACTGCATACTTGGGTACAATGAGCTTCCGTTCACCTAAGAAACTCTTCTTTTGTGTGTTTCTCTCATGTTTAGTCATTAAAATGGAATTCCATTTATTTTTAACCTGGTCTTTATTTTCCTAGTTTTTTTCAGTCATCTGTTTACCAAAACTGATAAAAAGCCACGCGTATGGAATGTTTTCTTTGCCACAATCCAACAATAAATGGCCATAAAACATCTAAGGATAAAAACTTGAAAATGATGAGCGATCACAACAATGAATTCATCAAATAATGAGTATTCACTTCAGCTAATGAAAAACCAATCATCAAGAAACAAATATCCAGATCAGATGACTAAAAACAAGCCATGTAGAGCACGTACCATGTGTTATTACTGTGGTGACGGTAATAACATGTCTATAGCTACTGTTGCATCTACATTTTAGTGTACTGTGCTGAATACATGCATTGTGCTAATTCTGTTTTAATAATTTGTAATGGGAATTTTGAATTAAATTGTTTTGAGTTTGCCACCCTGTTTATCACATAATATGTTGAATATTCTACTCAGCTGGACTAAGTTGTGTTTCAAGCTGTGTTTACACAGTTTCAGTCATATCATTATACAAATCATATTGTGACCCATTTATTGAGATGTGTCTTGTATCTTGGCAGTAGTTGTAGTATGCCATTTATTGGGGATGATGACATGCAGGAAGAGGGAAAGAGACATTTTGATGGTGTGGCTTGAACGAAAATGCCATAAGCAGATAAGCAGATACTAAGAGGAAGGGCAAGAGGCATGGAAAGATTAATGATGGACAAGAGGAGGGAAAGAGTGATGCTGGCAGGGGGCGGAGAGAGGAAGAGAAGGAGATTGCGTGGGTGGGAGGTCTTCTCCCTTTCTCCACCCGTGGTGCACATCTCTCTCTCTCTCTCTCTCTCTCACTCTCTCTCTTCCTCTGAGGCTGTGAGAAAATGATTTGAGGGAGGTGTGTATGTGTGTCTGTGTGCGTTCGTGTGTGAAATCCGCGCTGTCCGTTTGAGAAGGAGCGCTGTTGCAGAAGGCAAACGGGAAAATCCAAGGTCATCACGGCACGCTTCTCTCTGACGTTGCCTTTCAGCCCCCTTACGCGTGCTTCTGGGTGTATGTGTGAATGTATGTGTGTGAGCGCACACCAGGGAGCGTGTGTGTAATTCATTGCATGAAGCCAGGCTCTGCACCAATCACGGCGTGCATTTATGTGCCTTTTAGCTTTTAGCACACGTGCAGGCGTTCATCCCAGAGTAAGCCGTGTGTGTGTGTGTGTGTGTGCATTTTTCAGTGCCTCTTGGCACAGCAGTGTGTGTCTGTGTGAGCATCTGAATCTGCATTCACGAAGCAGCAAGCATCTTTAGAGAGAGACTTCATCATCACAATCGATGTACGGTAAGAATGACAGTCATTCTTCATTGTGTGTGTGTACGTGCATCATATGTTTGTATCTGCTTGTTTTTGCATGTGAGCAATGTGAAGCATCCAGCGTTCAGCCAGTTTTCCTACATTCTCCAAATTGCTTGTCCTTGTATTTCTCGTGTGGCAGTCTGCACCGCTCACCAGAGTGCAACATCTCCTCTAATCACATTATGGGAACTGGACTTTATGAGGATACTGCTCTGTTAAATTACAATATCACAAGGAAGGACCACTTTGAGGATGTTTATTTTTGGTAATAGCCGAGGATTATTTGATTCAACACTTTATACTCACAAATTGCTTGCTTGTATTGGATTTGAGTCTGTTATGGAAATAGTGAATTCTACACTTGTAGCATACCGAGTGGCTGGTTTAGCCGTGCTAGCTGTCATGGTGTTTCTGTACAGTAGACTCAGTGATGTGTCAGAAAGCTCATGGCTCTTGTTTTCTCTTATCATTTCCTTGTGTGTATTTCTCTTCAGTGTAATATTTTAGGTATTGTAAGATCTTAAAAATAAATATATGCTATGTAATGCATTGGAAAAGCTGCACATGCTACTAGAAATTCAAATTTAGGCTGCTACCTTACCATTTGCAGTATTGTATATTTTATTTTTGTGAGTCTTTTATCCTGTGTAGTATAGGTATGGTGTGTATTTTTTGTTTAGGAGAAGCCAAAGAAAGCCCTTCAATCAATCAGTCAGTCATTATTTTTTACAGGATGTGACTTGCTTCTTAAATTTTAATTTCATATCCACATGTCCACTTGGATAAAAACAAAACTCTGATATTGTTGAGACATGTTGATATCTGATGCATTTATTTATCAGCCCTAATTGATCGTGCAGCCAGCTTAGCCCGCTACGAGTTTGCAGAGTACTGAAAAAGGCTGTGGTTATTTATTGCATCCTAACAAAATAACACACAGTTTCTGCACGCTGGAAGAGGAAGCTCAGTTTGTTTGTGTTTTGCAGTGCACTGTGGAGCTGTGGTTATTTTCCTCAGTCCTTCACACTCCAGTTTTGGTGCCTGTGTGACTGTGATTCATGGTGTGTTGAATCGGCCTTGTGTTATGAAGATTTGTTGGCAGGTGGGTCTGTATATCAGTGTGCTGGTCGCATCATATCAGGCATGTTCTCTGCCACCCACGCTGGATCAGATGTTTTGCTTTGAATGTGACATGGTGCACGTACATAGATAGACGGCTGTGGAAATTCAAATCGTGTAGTTTTGCCTCCACTAAACGTGTGTGTGTGTGTGTGTGTGTGTGAGTGTGAGTGAGGGAGAAGGAGAGAGCAGAGCCAGTCCTAGATTTTTTACAGGCTTTAAGCACGATTTGTTGGTAGGCACACGTTTCCCTCTCTCCAAAGATGTGACTGGAAAAAAATCTTATAAGTACCAGATACATCAGAAATTTGGTCCAAATATCACCATTATTATTTTTAAAATGCACCACAAAATAGGGACGCACCGTTGAAATTTGTTTAATTTTTTTGTGTGTCTCATACTCATCAAAACTGATTTTCTTCAGTTTGACATAATTAACAGTCTTTAATCATTTTTGAAATTTAATATAAAACTTGGAAGTTGGAAGTTTCTGCATATATGAGTTTTGGCCGTCCTAGTATTCAAAGATTTATCAGATTAAACCAAAAGATCTTTGTTTTCCAAGTAAAGCTAAGGTGCAAACTGCGAACAGTCATGGCATAAAAGAATCTGACAAACCTCAGAAATGAATATAAAGTCATGTGAATTTCGTATCACATGGCAGACATGTCAGGTGTAATCAGGTGTAATTTGATAGGTGTAATCTTTTTCTATCATTGGATCTCTCGAACAACTTGTTTGCGGGGGAGAAAAAAAAACGGCGTTTGCAATCAACGACCAGCTGGATAAATTTCTTTCCTCAATCACTCTCAATTTTGCAAGAACGGTCTTGCTCTCTTGCCAGTTGATCACTGCATCCTTGCTACAAAACTAATGTTTGTGTGGTGTTCTTGTCTTGTTTCTTCGTGCAGCACCAAAATACTTCCATGGAGCTCAGTAACCATATGTATTACATCCCTTCATCTTGTTATTTTCCCTCATCGTCCAGTTAGACCTTTCTTGGCACCAGATTGGCTCACTGAACGAGGCTTAACTGACTTGTATATGCTGTTGTGTATTTGTAGGTGGGCTATTCATTGCATGTCATTGTGACAGGAGGTCATGTTTTTGTGTCAGTCTGCGTCGTGCTGAGTGTCACGCCAGCCCTAATGAGTGTATCAGCCTCTCCTCTGCTGTGCTCAGCACCGCTCCTCTCCTCAGCTGCAGCTCCGTCCAGCTTTCTCAAAACTCGCCAGCTTCTTTGGCATCTGTGCTGGTCGGCAGGCTGTTGGAATCAGCCGTACCTTTTGTTGCACTTTGCGGTCCCATTTCCCGCATCATCACGTCTTTCCAGCACTTGCCTCGCAGTGTGTAAATCTACAGAATAATGACGCTTTGTCCAACCTCTTCTCTGATGTATAAATAGCAGGATGTGCCCCCCCTCCTGATTTACTTATGTAACAATACCCCTGAAGGGCAACAGCCTTTTAACCATCATGAGAAGCATGATATATATTGTGTGCAGGTGTGTGTGCATGTGCATTATATATGAGCATGCACAATTACAGTATGTGTATGCCTATGCTGTTTGCTTCCCGAATTAGACTGTTTATGTTTGTGTATAACCAGCTTACTAAGCCTACTTATCATTTGAGCTTGCCAACAAAGCTTTTCATGCACCCAGGTGAAGGTGAAGTTTGTACAGTATGTGTAGTTATAATGCTATTACCTAGACACACAGAGAACCAGAATGTGTTTAATATTCTCCTTGCGGGCCTTCAGGACTATATTTACTCACACTTGTCCGCCACGTGACGGCAGGAGCAACAGAGCGGCGTTGGGACAGCAGGTGCAGATATGACACTGCAAGATGCACTGGGCGACTTGTGACACTCCTACTGTGTGTGTATGTGTGTGTGTGTGTATGTTTGTGTGTGTGTGTAAAGCAAAACTGGGCTTTTTTTTTCTCAGGTGTGTAGGTAGCCGGTCTCAAGGACAGGGGAAGACACGCGTTATCAGAAATTCACTTAGACATGAGAAGGCAAACATAGTTAGCTGTGGATGAGTGGTGTTCCATCTGGGGCTTTAAATGGCAGCAGTGTGTGTTTGTGTGTGTGTGTGTGTGTGCATATGTGTGCATTTTCCAACTGCAGAGACAGTTGTTAATTGGAGACGTATCCATGTACAAGCCCTCTTTCTAATTAATGACCCCATGTTTATTTGGTTCAGTGCAGACCAGTAAGACTTGAGCAAGCAGTGAATCCTATTTTGGGGTGGGGTGCTGTTGTTGGTGATTGTATGTAAGGGTTAAATCAGCGTGTGTGTGTGTGCATGTGTGTGTGCATTTGTTTGTTGCCTGGCTGTATTCCCATGATGTTACATATTGATTCACCCCCATCTTGCGGTCAGGCTGAAAGCTTTCCTGTGTGTGTGTGTGTGTGTGTGTGTGTGTGTGTGTTTGTCTGCGTGTGTGTGTGTGTGTGCATGTATGTCACACACAAGGATATAATAAATAATTTATCACACTTAATATTTCCTGCCTGATAGTGCCCTGCAAGTTCAGCC
>OMLF01036428.1:7188-21024 GCA_900302615.1 Holocentrus rufus | reverse complement strand
GATGGTAGAGATAGACAGGAAAGATGAGGGAGAGAGGAGCCACCAGACAGCCCCCCACAACCATACACTGATTTCATTTCTATTGTTCAGTTCACTAAACAGAGCCTGGGCACTGTTGGGTTCAAACTATTTGGAAAATGGGCAGCAGCAACGGGTTTACATAAAATACATAACAGATCAGTTCAACCATCTGTTTGTCATTAGCTAACTCGTGCAATCATACAAACGATCCACAGATGCAGTTTGAAAGCACTGAAGCTAACAGCAGCAAGTGTGATGGTGAGAGTGATCAAGCATACTGCAAAGAATATCGCTACCTTGTTAGCATGTTGGTACGCAGTTACACATTTTTGTAAGGAAAATCTACATTCAATATCCTGTTGTTTCTGTTTTCCAATTCAGTGCACTGTAGACTCCTGCTGTCATCATCACCTGTATTTCCTCTAAGGACGCTGATTGTTTTGAGTGTTTTGTGGCTTCATTTGAAGAGTGGCTGAATGGTTTTGTGAGTCAAAAGAAAATTAACTTGCGAAATCAGCTGGCTGTGAGGTTATGATTGGACTGCATTGGAGTGGGTGAGGCATTCACCACTTTACAGTGAAGCAATTTGGAGATATTGGTCAGAATCATCTGGCACGATGACAAGAGGACAAATATGGGTCTGTGGACAGCAACCACAATTGGCAAATTTAATCAATACAATACAATACAGTTTACTGACTAGGTATTTTGGTCATCAGTTTAGATGTATGACATCATCTCTAGGGGGAGGATCTGTTTTTATCTTTGTCTGTGTAGGTCCATGCACAGTGATTTACATCAGGAAAAACATATACTGTACATACTGTACGTGCATAATTACATACATAGGCATATAGACAAAGAAGCAAACAAACAGTGACAGTAGTCTATGCTGAGGATGATGCATGACCACTGTAATCCATCTGCCAGGTTTGTCCAGGAGGGCCCGTCTGAGGTCCACACTGTAACAAGGCTGCAAGGAGACTCAGAGCAAAACAGAATAATGATGCTCACCTAGTGCAGTAAAGCCAGAGGTAAAAGGCTTGGTTCGACTGGTGCAGTGACATATTGTCAGCTTGCAGAATCCCCATTACCTACTGACACTCACAGCACAAGAATAACATCAACTCACACACAGCTTAAAAGATCAATTTGACCAAAGTATCATTCACAAAATACTTTGGATAGCAAACTAAACATATCACTCTCTCTGTGCGTACTGTGCATTCGACACTTCAGAGCAGCGAGCGTTTGAGGAGCATGGTATACTGCGGCTGCAGAGGGAAATAAAGTGCGTGGGAAACAGTGCACTGGTCTGGTGTACCATGAGATAGGCATACTTAATGTAATGAGAAGCATGAAATAAATAATGAGCACTGGGAGGCCCACATTCTTCTGGGTGTCATGTGCCTCGTCTGAAGTACACAGGGATGTAATTGCTTAGGTCAATCAATGTTAACACTGTCATGCTTAAGAGCCAGAGGAGAGCAGTTATTTCTTTGAGCGGAATTAGCATGCATTGTTGGTATCTTCCTCTGTTACATCTGTCTGTAGTTGTGGTCGTCAAAGCTATTTCTATCCCATCGCACCACGGACTCAAATATTATTAGCTCTCCCTGTGGCTACCAGATAACCGGCGATGATATTTACTCAGTTAGCTGTAGGTCTCACACTGTCAAACTCAAATTGTGGTATGAGAACCACAATGTACAGCTCTCCTGACTGAAAGAGTACTACATCCTTTCACAGCAGTGGTAATCTAGAGCCATTAAATATAGAAAGGGGCCACGTCCATTTCCATCACACCAGCCCAGCCCAGAGCAAGCCTGTCGCTTTCACACAGCGCGGCTGGAAAAGAGGCTTCTGTCAGACCCTTTCAAACAGAATGCTTTTTTGTTTTCATGTAATTAAGTCACTGTCCTCAGTCGTGACCTAAACACATTTGGCAAAGTGGAGACATTAAAGACTGCTGGACATAACTTATATGGCTTTATGTTCTCTTTGTCTGCCGAGGGTGAAGCCTTTCCAAATCACCAACATTCATGCTGAAATTCCAATTATAATCATGACGCGAGGGCACGTTTTGGTCCCGGGAAAGTGACACTGATTGCCTATAGGCGGTGCCAGGTCTCCTCTCATTCGCAAGCAACCATGAACGCATGCACACAAGCATACACAGACACGAATGTAGATCCAAACAGAAACAATACAAGCATGAACACAGAAGCGAGGCGCTCACTGACCTTCAGAGTGTCATCACTCACGATGGGGTATTACAGCCCAGTAGCGCGGTGCACTGGGGATGGCCAGCTGGAGAAAGGGAGGCGCTGTTCTCTACCAAGGAAGAGAGGGCATATGTCACATACACCACAGTTCAATAACCCCATATGTTACCCTCTGTGCAACATGCACACACACCAGCAGTGTGGAAGTGTGGGAAATCATGCCAGTGCCTAAATATTTGAGATATACCATCTATACTTGTATCTCATTTTGACATGAGGATTCAAGGCCCATCGGGAAGTGACCTGCTGAGACAAAACATGTAGTCAAAGATAAGTAGTGTCAGATAAGTAGAGTTTCCCCAGTATTGGCAAATGAAGTAGTCAGAAAGACCATTTTTTATATACACACTCTCTAATTTTAGAAAAAGGGCATTTTCCCACACTGCCATTTTTTTTCTCCCACAGTTATTTCCAGTTTCTTCTGTTTACATTTAATCTCTCAATGGATGCCGGCAACTAATCATTACGCTGCCGCCAGAATACAAACTGTTCCTTGTTTTTCCTCCCTTCAGTTGTCATTTCAGTGCTGCCATTCCTGCGCTGCGCCTCAACACTAAAACCTTGCAGCCATCCGGACCTTCAAGAGGGAGATTCCAACTCCAAGTCTGCGGTGGAGAAAGTCACCTGCTGGAGGACATCCAGCTCTACATCATGTAGAGCATCTTGACTCCATCACGTCTCATCTAAAGTCTATCATACGGTGCCGTCATAAGGCTCATTGAGATAATTTCACAACAGGGTGTAGTCGCCAAAGTAAATTCACACCTGTAAATTCAATCATGCAATATAACCTTGTCATTCATCTCTCAAATTAGTCTCTCCTGATTGAATTATATATGTTAAATAGCCTATTGCATTATGCAGGGAAGCATAGTGCATATGTATGTAAAGTAATAAACTGCAACATATTTGCATTAATTTGGTGGATGTGCTACTCATGGGATTTGCCAGTGTTCTTGTGAAATAGTAATTTGGGTAGCAGGGTGGCACATTGAGTGGGTCCCAGCACCCGTGTTGGCAAGCATCCACTCTGCTGAAATAACAAGTCTCTATTGCCGCCAGGGGCTGTTGTAGCTGACTCTTTATTAAAATAGGATTTATTAGCAACCTACAGTACAAAGACCTGGAAGATGCAGCTGTCATGATTTCAACCACTGGAAATGCGTAAAATGTCCTCGTGACTTACGAGGGATGAATGAAAGATGCTTCTTTGTAGTAGACGCCTGTTTGCAATGGGATTCAGGACAAGATTGAAAAAATTAAACAATATTACGGATAATCCTCTTACCTACAAACTTAAAAATAAGCTTGTTAAGGCACATTTCCATGAAGATCACCGTCAGATGCCAGAGTGGATGAGGGAGAGGGGAGGGCAGGGGAGAGAATGGGAGATGCAGTAAATGGCAGAGTCATATGGGAGACGCAGAGAGGAGGGAAATGGCAAAGAATTATTCTCTGCCAAGCCTGACAGATCATCGGGGAGCGGTTTGAGCAGCAGATAGAGCGAGGCCAACTTGGTCCTCACCGTATTTGAAAAGGTCTTGGTTTTGCATTCATCACCAAACAATGTAACACATCGGGTCTTCAGCCAGGTTGAAACAAGGTGACTTTGGGCTTTGGCAGCCACATATAATGCCCCCAGGGGAATGGTCATGTGTGTGTGAGTGTGTGCCCATGTGCCGTGTGTCTGACAGGGATAGAACAATTTTTTTTTATTATTATCAATTTCTCTCATTTTGTACGTGTTCCCTGTAAAAGCCATTGTCTTTTAACCCCCATGCCTGCTCTTCTTTCTTGCCTTCTTCTTTTTCCGCTTTTCATCAATAAATAAATGAACAAGAAATGCATATATGTACATACATACATAAATACATACACACTGTACATACATAGATACAGTACATACATACATGCAGAAATAAACCATGCACAAGGAGAATGCTGTTTAATGAGCCATCTTCTGATGAATGCAAAAACGCATGTAAGTTATGTCTATGTTAGGTCTTGTGGATGACATTTTACTTTAAAACAAACATTTACTTCAATGGTATTCAAAGATTTTACTGACCACAATGCCTCCTACAACAACACAATTACAAGCTACACTAACGTAGTGACCTTAAACATCTTTTATCACGCTCAGGGGCCTTACTGTATTTAACAGATTGTAATTCTATCTATCATTTTCTGTGACAGGTGATGGCATGTGCTGTCGGTTTTGACATTCAAAGATGAGGTGAAGATATGACCGTACATCAGTTCATCTCGATGGTAGCTATCCCGTTACGCCTGATAACATGAGTTTCAGAGCTGAGAGAGAAATGCAAATTATGGGTTTATGTATGAATGTGCGAACGTGCGTGCGTGTGTGCATGGGAGCTTCCAGAGAGAGAAGGGGAGAGAGAAAAAGAGGGAGAGAGAGAGAGATGCTAAGTCATGTAGGATATATTCTCCTCCAGCAAGCCCAGTTAACATTATTAATGGGTTCCCAGCATGTCCAATAGCTGTCTTGCTCCCTCATTAGGAGAAAGTGTCACTGCCTGGACCTTCGCTAAAAGGGACCCTGCTGTGAACCGAAACACAGAGAGGACCACTATTTCCTGCCGGGGCCGCCCTTGAGCATCTCTCCCTCTCTCTCCGGACTCCATTTCTTTCTTTGTCTCTGGCCCATCCATCATGGCTTTTCCTGTTTTATCCAGGACCGAAGGAGGACTTCTTAATTACTGCAGTCATTAAAAGTAAAAATCCCACAAAGAGGCTGCGGAGGCACACACTAATTCTATATTCAGACACCATCATCCTTCTGTCGATAGGATAGATTGGATGGTCTGAATATGCCACTTTATAATGAAAAGAGCTAAATATAACCATTTTCCCATTTTTAATACAGTGTTTTATCTATTTGAAACCCCATCAAGTATTACTTCTCTTTGAGATGCCAATTCTGTAGTTTTAGTTGCTTGCTAACAGATGACTGTTTTTGAATGGCTGTCTTTGGTGAATGTTGGGATACAATTATTTTCAGTGAACAATCAATTTAATTTATTTTAGTTGGCTGTTTGTTTCCCATTAGCTCATGTTACACAACCAGACAGCAATGGCAATGTGAGCAGTGCAGTTCCTAACGCGCAAGCCTAACTCACTGAGGTCATTAAACGGTTCAGTGAATGAAGTAAAAGCCAATAAAATGACCTATCTCATCTTGTATGTTCCCAAGTTTGAGCTTTCAAAATAATAATTAGCTTCTCGTTCAAGCAGGAGGACTTGTGCAAATATTATGCTAGAAAGTCGTAAAATAGAGCAACAGATTTGTTTGGGTTATTTCATTATTTTATCACTGTCTAACCAAACGTTTGATCAATGCAGACTGAAGCAGCCAGTCAATCACACTGTATTTAAACATGGATGGATGGATAGATAAACTCATATGAACTGTACAATTATGCAGTAGGCCTGTCACAGCTATTACAGTACAAGTCCAAAACATATTCCTGTAAGGCCAAATAAAGTATTCAGTTCACTTTTTCATGCATCCCACACTCACAGGATGTATATGCAAAATCAAACTGAAAAAAAAGCAAAACAAAACAGAAATATCACTGCATGAAGAAGGAACTAAGAAAACAAATACTCTCAGTGAACAGACCCAAAGGAGCTGGCTCCTCGCAAAGACATGGAATCCCCATCACTAATGCACCGACATATGCAAGGCCTGTTTCAGAATGTGGAAAGATATACTGGTGGGGAATCGTTCTTGTCAGAATCGGTGATGGAGTAAAACAAACCTGCGCCTGCCAGTACTGATAACTAATGAAAAACGTATGCAATATAAAAGTGCTGCATAACCTGCCAAATGCAATTAAGTAAGAAAGTAAAATTTTATTTATATAGCAAGAGAGAAAGAGAGAGGGAAAACTCTTACGGGCAGTCATAAAATGATTATTATACATATATATATGCATAGTGGAATAAAAGTAAGATAGTATACCGACTCTACAAACCACAGTTCAATTAATGAAATGGACATGGCCGGGATCCTTCTCTGACTCAGCTACTCTATTTTTTTCCTAGTAACATTTTCTTACGAGTTTTCCCTTGTTTGTGCCAAGGGCCCAGTGTTGATGATCAATAGGTTGGGCTGCTGTTATGTCTGTTATATCTCTTTAATGT
This sequence comes from Holocentrus rufus, assembly GCA_900302615.1. Lineage (NCBI taxonomy): Eukaryota > Metazoa > Chordata > Actinopteri > Holocentriformes > Holocentridae > Holocentrus > Holocentrus rufus. The sequence goes on along the minus strand of OMLF01036428.1, from coordinate 14,548 downwards.
GCTATTTTGTGTCTTGTGTCGTCGTATTTGCTTCCTCGCGTTCTTTTTGGCTGCGTTCAGCATTGCTTCATTTTGTTCCGTGATTGATTGTTTGTTGTTGTTGATAGGTTCATTCTCTGTAAAGTGCTTTGAGGCATGGTCCTGATGAAAGGCTATATAAACAAATGGACTTGAACTTGGGACCTCACTATAGCTGCCAATAAATGATAGTGCATGACCACCACACAAATCCAGCTGAGATCATCCTGGATAACACATACATTTCCCCATTGCTGCTTGAGCAGATGCCTCGTTAATCTCATACTGTATGTGCAAAGGTGTAGGGATATACAGACAAAACTCGTCATTGCTCCAAAGTACAAAGAAGTGGTTGTGCATTTGCAAACATAGTTCCCAAAATATGGAAAAAATTGAGCTGATGTCATGACTTTGGGGAAAAATTTTAACCGCACCCTGGAAAGCTTTTATTTGGTGTGCATGCCACTGTGAGTGACTGCATCAAGGCAAGATGAACATTATGCAAAATGTAATTTAGCTAATAGTGGTAATCTGAGGGTGTATGCCACTGTGCACTCCCAAGTGTGCATTGCAGTTTAGATAATGCTAATCATTCAAGCCCATACTGCACCGCTGAGTCCCACAGGATGTCTAATATTTCACATTCAGACAAAAAACCTTAGCGATACCATTTTAATAGCTTTATCTAGAGGACCAATTATTTTAATGGTATGTTCTTTCTATATTCAACATAGTTTGTAGAGTACATTTGGCACTGTGCTGGAGCATCAGTGAGCCAAATGGAAATAAGTAATTGCCTGGAGCAGTGAATGTACTACAAAGAGGATGTAGTCTAGATGTCTATGTCTTTAACCACTCATTGCATTATTTACATTGAAGTGCAGTCATATTTCATTTAATGTCGGGAGCTATTTTTAGAACTCTAAGCAAAGTGTAGGCACGAAAGGTTAACAGGGTTTCATGTAATCCTGAATCCATGCGTGTGTGTGTGTGTGTGTGTGTGTGTGTGACAGAGGCATTGAAAGAGTCAAATAGAAGATTATCACGGTTTCAGCAATATTGAGAGTTTAGAGATGTTATTAATAGTTAAGTTCACCGTGTACTGTTTGAGAAAACTAAGAAAACTTTTATTAAAATCCAGGAGTGAGATCAAAAGAAAAGCCGATTATTCCAAAAGTTATCTATCCTTCCTTGGTTAGAAAAGCATTAAATATTTGCCAGCTTAGTGATGAATGCAGTGGATATATTATTTGTTTTTCTTCTCTCTCTGCTGTCCCCTCAGCGCGTTCTCCAAGTCACATAATATTGTTAAGATGAATAATGTTGGGAGTACGTAGGCTGCATGGATGCATGTATCACAGCAGGACCAGCAGCTCCCTTGCAGGCTGTGAAGTCATGATTTTCCCTTCCCCTCTTAAGTGCTTCATCTTGCAGACACACTCCACAGCTCCTCCTTGGCAGCACAATATTTTCTTCTATTTTGGGGGGAGCAGGTGGGAGATTTGGAGTCCTCGCACTCGACAATGGAATCTTCCGGGGTGATTCAAAGTTGCGAGGAGACAAACTCGCTGCTTTGTTGCACCAAGACATCTGAATCCCGCCCTCATTGTTAAAGAAGATAAGTTGTCTTGCATCCTGCTATGTAGATTTGATGCTAAGAACAGGAACTTTCTTTAAGCGCCGTGTGCAGCGCAGCATTCGATCCCCTTAATGGCCTTGACAAAGCTGTACTTGGTGTTACCCGTTTGCAGGCAAGTGTATGCTAAATCTGGATCCATAGGGAGCTCAGGAGAGATTGCATGTCACAGATGAACAATGAACAGGTAAGTTGCAAAAGGAATCACATTAGCGAAACATTGTGTGTGAATTATTACTGGCAAGCACATAAAATAAAGTAGCCTACATAGCCAGCAATAAAATTATACATAGAAAATAAAAAAGTGTCTGGTTGGTGTTTGTGTATCTGACACTTCGCTATATGTCACATTGTCATAGTACAGTTTCCATGACTGCAGGTAGTACAGTTGTTCCCATCAAGTCAGTGACCATCAGCACCTGCTCTTCATAATCTCATAGTCTCATAGGGTCAAAGTACAGTTGAATCATATCATCATATTATCCCATGAACAGCAATGAATCCTGCTCTGCGACAACAGATGAAAATTAGCTACTTGCTATATCTGGTGGAAATACATTTATTGTGCACTGTCCCTGTCAAACTAACAAAGAAACAAACTTTTGTTTTGTGGCCTAGCCCCAAATATATTTTGGTCTGGAAGGAGCTGGCATTTTAATGTAGCAGAGCAGAACTTCTCTTGGATTGGAGGGAGGGGAGAGCAATCAAGAGCTGCACAAAACAACACGCAGCTGGGGAGCTGAGATCACCACTGAAGTCATTAATTTGGTCAGTTATGAACTCAGGACCCTGGAAGAGGGAGCAAACAGAATAGAATAGAATAGAATAGAATAGTTTATTGTCATTGCATGGCTGTGGGGTAAAAACTGTTCTTGAGTCTCATGGTGTGGCATTTCAGGGCCCTGTAGCATCTACATGCTTGAGGTGAAGACACACATCAGTGTGTGTGTGAGAGCTGTAGGTGGAGGAGAGCTGAGAGCCGAGAACTCATATATTAGCACCGTCTCTCTTTTCATTCTTGCATTAATTGGAAAGCTCCTCCAACAGAGCCAAAGATGCTTGTGTCATTATGCTCAGCCATTACGCTCATAATGTCTAATTAAATGATCACACGTGTGCTTCTAAACCATCATTAGGAGTGAGTGATTTCTCAGTGAATAGACTGTATGAACTTCCGAACTTTTACTTTTTTTCTTTCTTTTACTTCAACTAATTTTCAATAATAACTCAATTCAGTCACCTTTATGTACATTAAACATTTAATAGACAATTCACAAATCCAATGGAATGCTCGTATGAACATCTATTTCTGTTTGCATTTTAAATATAAGAGACCTGGCATAACAACCTGTCTACCATAGGTTGTCTAAAAATACAACAGGTTCTTCTTTGGTTAGTCTCAAAAGATAGGCAGTATCTGAAAAAAAAATAAAACAAAAAAAAATTATAAAGACACTGAATTGATCTCATTAACCTGGTCAAATCCGCTTATAAATGGACAAATAAATTAATTAATAAAACCCCTTGGTTTCAGTAATTACTTAATAACACAATATGCAGTAATCCTGAGCAAGTGAAAGAAAGACAAACCTATTTTCAATACAGTTTTCCTTTTTGAAACACTGCTTAAAATAGCGATGAGGTAATATATCTATTTGTGGCTATGTGAGATTGTAATATGATGATGGTGAAACAAAGAAAACTTTGTTTTCGTACTGTTCATACACCTAAGTTACATGTAAGGCTGCATTCACCACCAGATTCGGCAATTTGGCAATGGCCTTCCTGCAGGGTTGTGTGGAGGTGTGGAAGCGTTTGTTTGTGCTTTAGAACGTAACAGCTGTGAAACAATCAGAAAATAACGTTTTAATTATCTGATTCAGCGGTTTATCTGTTTACATTTGCAGGTGGCAGGCATTTAGAAAAACTCTTGAATGAGCATGATCATGATTTGACAGTAAGGAAGTCGTATCCATACTGATTTTCTACTCCTTTATATCAATGCAAGATACAAAAGCAAATGTGAGATGTGCGTGCGTGCGCGGACGCGTGCGTGCATGTGTATGTGTGTGTAAGCAAAAGTGCATTCCACCAATTCTTCTGCAGTAAATTCACAATGACTTAAGAAATCTGTTTTTTAAATACCTTACGCTTCCTGCTGTTTATCAAACTGCTTCATTCCTTTTAGTGTTTTCCTTACTCAAGCATTTTTCACACTGTGCCTGCACTATGTTGCATAATCAGTTAATGGCTATGCCTACTCTTGCTCCTGTATATATGTTGTATTTTAGAAATAGGAACACAGACACTGTTTCAATTGTGTTAAGGTAAAGTTTTACAGCACGGTGTTTTATGAATACATTAAGTAATTAGATTGTTGTGAACGCAGTGTCCATGTTTTATTTATACATTTAAAGTATATACATTTTGTAGATATTTGGTTCTGTAAAATCACTGATATGGTCCTTTAACTGCTCCAGCATCAAGCATTTACTAATTGCCCCATTTTCTGTTTGCATGCTTTTACTTTCAAATTCATTTGTGTTTCACAGCCAGATGGTAATCTGTGAGATAGCCATAATATACAGTGTGATGTGCAAATGTGCTGTGTGAAAAATATTATGGAGACTAGGTACACTTTGCAGAACAAAGTGGAAATAAACAAAGAGGCTAACACAATACAAAAAAAAAAAAAGAAAAAGATAAAGGAAACATTTTGCATAAATTTCTGATGGAAAAACTACTATGTACAAAGCATTTGTGTTGAATCACAAAATCTGAGTTTTGTTTCTTTGTGTTTCTGGTTTTCTTTTCTTTCTTACTGGCAACTACTACCAACTATTAAAGTTGTACCTTATAGGGCCATAATCTGGCTGATTGGGCAAATCGGATACCCTGACATGATGCATTTATAAATTGTGCATCCCTTCATATTTGTGCATCTTCCTCATCAACTTAATTTATGCGTCAAGGCCAAGCACTTATAAATATTAAAGCTTAAGCTTCAATTTTATTAGAGAAAAAGAAAAAAAAAAGTTGCCATTGCAGGATTGGCCTGGTGGTGATGCCATGGAGTGAAACCAAAGCACAGTGGTCTGTCACACTTTGGGGCCCATCCAAAATATTTATCTGAAATTGTTGTTGTTCGAGCATCAAACAAGGAACTAAGCTGCACAATGCTGTCAGCTTCATTATGCACTACAGCCAAACATTTTGATTGGAAAACTCGGGGTGTCAGGCATAGTCTAGAGCCCTGTTCAGAACAGAAGCTGAACAGACGTGTAGCCCACTTCCTTTTGGCAGCCGTGCAGAACACACTGGCAGCAGAGCTGAGCTGGGCCTGCAGCTCACAGACCTGCAGCTATATTGTTGGGGTCTGGGAATTTTCTCTGTGTGTGGCATGCAGGTTTCACAGGAATGCAGGAATATAATGACAGAACACTGGAGATGATCATATTTGCATTATTTCACCATAATAGCACATACATATTCAGTTATCAACCCACCAGTGTCTTTAATGCTGTGGTGCACTGATATAAATTTGAAAAATGCCACATTCATTGTAGGATGATGATTTTATCTACTTTGGAATTATCATGTGCCTTTTCGGTCTGCTTTACAGTGTCATAAAAAATAATAAACAATAGTACAGTCAGTCCTATCAGAATTATTTCTACAAAAACAACAGTACAAAAGATGTGGCTTGGAATGTTGTCGCCTCAGCTGTTGGAGCATAATGTCGGTACAGACCACTGTAATGGGATATTTGTCCTCTGTGTGGTGAAATTTATTAAGGCAGGCTGCTGGCCTGCACACAGAGATACACCTCCAGTCTGAACAGCTCAAATAGGACGTGTACTTACTCTGTTAAGCTTCTTGTCTGAATAAGGGGTTAATAGTAAATATACTATTCTCTATGCAAAATTTTGTTGGTCTGCAATGCAAACTGTAATTGGATAGCCAACCTGAGCATGGAAAAACTAATTCTATGCCTTACTGGTCAAATCTAGAGTTGGTTATTATCACACCACGATTGGGTTGATTTGTTTGTTTGTTTGTTTATTTATTTATTTATTCATTTATGTATTCTTTATTGCTTGAGTAGTGGAGAGATTCATCTTAACAAAAACAACAGGGTTTTTTTGAAGAACATGTTGAACACCCAGTGCAGCGTGCTAAGGCACATCTCGTGGAATCAGGCCTGCTGAGCAGAACAGATTGGCACATCTATGTTTTGGACTGCAATATTTTTCAAAATATACATTTATACAGAAATAGTATCACTATAGATGCGAAAGCCCACGCAGCAGTGAGTGTTAAACACACCACTGAATTGAAGAAAAAATGACAACTGATGCTACGAGCTTTTAAAAGACAGCTCAGTACCATAACATTAACTACAAATGGTTAAATTTCCTGAAGAATCTTTGTGTGCTTGTTTCAGTTGGCAAGGTCAAAAAGTTAAATTCATTAGAAAGAGTAGATGGGTTTAGAATTTTTATAACTTGGAGTTTAAAGAGTGTGTAAACACATGGATTTCAGACAGTCTCTAGCCAGTCCACTTTTTTGAAAATTGCAAAAAAAGTAGGATGGGCAGCAAGAGCAAATATGACTGTGTGTCTGTGACGAGTCTGATCACAAATCTCTGCTTAGGGACCACAAGCAAAATACTTTCTTTAACATGACTGGTTCATGTGTTTCAGCCCACAGAGACACTGCAACAATAATTTCTGACCCTGAAGTAGATTCTGACTTGCTCTTTAAGCCCTTGAATGAAGATGGAAGCTGGACTTTTTTCTTCCCCACCAGTGTGATCACATTCACTGGCTGACCCCTGTGAATGCTTATGTAGCTTGTGCTGATACTGTATATGCTGCATATTATGTTACATGTATTGTATATTACAACAAAACATACACACACCATATATCATATTAAACTGAAATCTTGAGTTTCCTGGTATTCCACATCAGTATGTCTCTTCTGAATGTTGGCACTGGCAGCCTCTTTCATTTTGGCTCACTTGCTGGTAGGTCACTTCTGACCATCATTTCTCCTCCTCAACTGTGCAACACCCACACTGATGATACATGTCAAGGAATTGCTATTGCTAATTCTGCCCACTGTACGTTTATGTGGGATAGGCACTTTAAGCAATCGTTCCCTCAAAAATTAAAATTTTGTCATTATCTACTCACCTTCATGTCAGTCGAACCCCTGGTTAAGTGTGTATGTCAGTATGACAAGCAACAAGTTAGCTGGCATGGATTTTAGGTTGCCAGGTCCTGGTTCTTTCTTAAGACAAAAATGACTATAAAATGATACCAAATAACTTATCCTGCATGATGTTGTAAAGCCAAACCATTGTCCTGGGGTCCAAAAGTGCTAAATTTATACTGGCAGCTCCTTGGCCGGTTTCTTTTTTAATCAGTGTGGGTGTAGGTGGGTGTGGGTGCACATTTGAGAAAAAAATGGTTTTGAAAAATGACCCATCATTAGGTGAGACAGTACAAGAGAGGCTGCCAGTGTCCAGCATCTCCAAAGGCCAGTTGGACTGCTGTGTCCATTCTTTTGCTTGGTTGAAATGAGATTATCATATTTAATTAAAATGTATAACACCAGTCTTTACAGTTTCTCTTTATTGTGACCAATCCAATCATTAAACCTTTATTTAACCAGGTCCTGGGTGGTGATACGCAACGCAAA
>OMLF01036427.1:51201-73431 GCA_900302615.1 Holocentrus rufus | reverse complement strand
TGAGAGTCGCCTTTTTTTCCATTTGGACGCACATATTAGACTTTTTTTCTGAATAGAGGGCTAAATAAAATAGGTATATATATAACACAAATACATAAACAACCACATCCATGCCTCCAAACTGACACAAAGACAATTTGATGCAAGATAAGTGAAAGCACTCTTAAACAGTAGTAGTTTAAAGCATTAAAACACATGATATGTGTATATTTCTTGCCATTTTGATCAAAGAGTATCAGATAAGTGAAAAATTAACTCAAGATATACTTCCAGATCTGTTCAGTATTTCTATTTATCATATACAGTAACTTAATTTTACTTGCATATCTGAAAGCTCGCTGACACAAAGGATGAACCGCAGTGATAGAAGTGCTTTGGCATGTAGGTTCTCTTCAGAGTTTGTTCAGATTGTCATGCCTTGTCAATGAGATTTTGAACTTTTTAATACATCTGCTCAGAAATCCCTATCTATAATGGTAGTTTGGGTCATATGGGATGCCACTATTCAAAGTGTTTTGTCCTTTGTCCTCAAAGGGGGGGCTTCAGAGAACTGTAGCTGGAAAAGAATCTATTTGTTGTCACTCTCTATGAATAAGGCCTTTCATCATCTGGTGGCTGTGCTCCACTGAGCCTTGGATGAAGCACCGCCTTCACTGGCATTTTAGAGCTCAGCCACGGAAGCAGCACGTCCTTAGTTCAGTGGAGAACCTTCAAAACGGTCACAGAGTACCTATTGTCGGAGCCATGCTTCCCTCTCTCTGCCATGTGAAGTAAAACGGTTCCCGAGAAGCCCTGGCAACAGATACATTCTTAAAAGCCTCTCAACAGTACCGCATGCAGTGACATTTAAAGTCCAAATTAATCATGCCTAAAGGTTAGCCCATTCAAAAAGGTCTAAATATCAACATCTTCAGTATTTTTCCCGTCTGCATATTTTGACCACAAGAATTTATGTCTACAAAAGAACATGACACAACACAGTTAGACATGGTCGTGATGCGGGTTCAAAGGCACAACCCCCCCACCCCTTTTTTTTTTAATGTCGGTCCTCATTATCCTGACGGCTTTTGTTAGGTCCCTTCACTCATCACAGTGAATCAGTTACAGGCCATTACTTGAAATATGCACATCTATTGCTTGCCTATGTATGCATATTTATGGCTGTGTACATTTTCAGAACACAAGGTGAAGCTCAGCCTGTGTCTCAGGCGTCTGTGGTCGTCTGCTGGTGGCACACAGCAGGTTTCTGGTCGTCTTTAAAGAGCTTAACACAAAGGAATCAGTAACAGTTAAGAGAACAGAAAACAGTTATGAGAAAAATATTTAATAATGAAATGTTTGTTCATGAATAACATTAAATTCATTTCTTTTCATTTAGTTTATCCATTCTTTTTCTGGGCCACCTCACAAACTTTTCACTGGTGGCACTAATGGCATATTTGTTTGTTGGCGATCAGGAGATATTTCTGTGACACCAGTATTTTGAGATGGCTTCACACATGGAATATTATCTATTTTCAAACAGTTTGCTTCTGTAGATATGACAGCGAGTTATCTCACTTCCAGGAAATTAGATTTTTCCGCAAATCCAAAAGAGAAATACTGTATGTGCGTCGTGTCTTCTGGGTGTTTATTGAAATTTGAAAAAATTTCTTATCTGAAATCCTTGCAGAGATAGATTATTATTCTCGTAAGAACTTTGTTTTCTTATTTTTATGTCCTGTTTGTTTTCATCTATGTGTTGCAAACACACCATGTGTGCATTGTTCAAACTGTGGTGAAAGCCAAACATGCTGGATTCAAGGATTTTCTTCTGCTTATGTGGAATGCATGGGCTAATACATTTGTTTATATAATAGTGGATTATTGAGATTCTAATTGAACGGCTGAATTTTGTCAGTTTACAAAGACAGAGCAGTGGGCTGTTTGCGAATGTGAGTGATAATAGTTAATAATAGATAATAGATAATACTTGAGAGAGAGAGAGCACCAGCAAAACAGAGCCTGTTGAACTCTGCTGTTCCAAACTGAATTAGTCATCATAAATGCACTATTTATCTGTAATGTCTTATTTAATGGTATATTTTTATTGGTTTTAAGAGAAGACTCCATGCTGTTCTCACATTTTTCTGTAGAGTAGAGGTTAGAGAGAAAAACCAGCTGGGGGGACGAGTGTTTCATCAGCCTTTGATTTAATTTGGTAGCCTTGGCAGGAGGTATGACTGTCCTGAGTGTTGGAGCTACTAATTTGTTCAGTCCTGATTATGTTGTTCAGCGGTGACAGTATCAGCTCATTTAGCCAGTGCACATGCTGCTGCAAATGACTCACACTTATGGGAAGTAAAGGTTTTTGTTCTTTTTTCAAGTGTTTAGAAGCAGTCCTTAAAGTCAGACTTTTGAAAAGGTTTAGTACCATGCACAGTGTTACAGAAACATCTGTATTAGCCATACTTTTCTGTTCAGACAAGTGACATAGTTTCATAATCTGCCACAACCAGACAGATCGTTAGAATTTTCAGTGTTTTTACATGAAAGAGCTACAGTGACAATTTTGTTGAGTAATCAAATTTTTATCAAAAAAAAAAAATCATCTGTGCCTGTGAAGTTAAATAAGATCTAAGGAGAGAAAATTCCAGTGGGCATTTATTTGATTTTTTGTTATTGAGTGTGTATTTGCTTTCTTTAGGTGGTGGTATGCTGTGTATGCAAGCCATACAGATTTTCATCGAAAATTAGATCTGCCCGATCTCACACACACACACACACACACACACACACACACACACACACACACAGAGCGCACCTCGTGAAAGCTCAAAGTTTGACTTATCTATTCCTCAAATCAAAGTCATGTGGAAGCTGTGCTGCCAGACGGGCTGGCCTATTTTCTCTCTCTTTGGAATGTATTTGTTTTGTTTTTTTTCCTCCTTTTTTTTTTGTTCTCTCTCTCCCTCTAGCCCTCCTTTTCTTTCTTTCTGATTTTCTCCCTCTCCATTTTTCAAAAGCTCCACATTTTTTGGCCAGGCATGCAAGGATTATGATTATTCTGTTTGGGTAGAATAAAGCGCAAACAAGAACACTGGACCTCTGTGGGTAGTGGGCTGTGTTAATCCTGCTTGGGAACATGTACAAGTGCTTAGTGCCAATGTCCTGCCTGAGCCCAGAACCTGCCACCTGGCAGGGGGGCATCCTCTCCTATGCATGGCACGGGAGGAAAGCAGGCACCGTGAACGCTCCCACGTGTCCTGTTTTAGATACCACACAGAGGGTGTTTCTTTATACGGAACGCTCCGTTGTAGTCCTGCTCTATGTCTGCTTAGCGCGGCTTTGTTCAAGAGCATCGGTTTTATTTGCAAGTTCCACCAGCAGCAACGAAAACAAAATTAAAATGATTTTGCCGATGCTAATTAAAGTCTTATATGGGGCACCTTGCTGTGACTCTGCTAGTGCTGTCAGTGTGAGGCTCCTGGTCTGTGGGTGGTCTGTGAAGCACAGTCGGCCTTTCTTTTCCGCCGCTTTCCATGCGAGCATTGTAGCTCTGTGAAGGCGTCTCGGAAGGATCAGCTGATGCAGACAAGGGGCGCAGCATTCCAGCATGGGCACCTCATAGCCAGGAGCCGCGCCAACAAGGCAGCCTCGGCATGCGGCCCGGCCTTCCTCCCCCCGCTGCCAGCTCCATGACATCCTCCCCATGGCCCTACAGGAGTACCTCAAGCTGCTCTGCCCGCAATCTGTTCCTCCTGTGTCTCAAGTTATCTCAGTCTACGTTGAAGTGACTGTCTGTTTTGCCTCGGTCTCCGTTTTATCTCAGGCTCTTCATCTCTTTGGCCCTTTGTTGCTCTCAGTCACGTCTTTTTTTTTTTCTTCTTCTCTAAATTTGACCATTTCCCTCGACTTCCTTTTCTCTATCGCCGTCTCTCACTCTCTCCTCTCTCCTTTCTTGCTCTCATCTCACCCTCCCAGCAGTTTTTTTTCTTCCCTTCATTGTCTCCATCTGTCACGTCTGTGTCTCAGTCCCAATCTAGTTCCTCTCCAGCATTCCCAGAGGAAGGCATCTACAAAGACTACAGAATTTTCTTCTACACCAACATTTCTACTGCAGTCAGGCTGTATCATGCTGCTTTGTGATGTTTGGGGGCAAAGTTCCTTTGAAGTGCTGTAGAGGCTCCTTGCAAAGGGGAAGGTGTGTTTGTTTGCACATGGGGTTTGGGGTAAGGGGTGGAGGGCTTTGTGTGTGTGTGTCGGGTTGGGAGGTTGGGGTGGGGGTTGCAAGTAGCCTTTTGTGTGCTTTCTACACCTCATGAAATTGAACGTCGTGAATGGCTGTGGATACTGATGACCAGGTTTCTTCCCTTTCAGCGTCTTGACAACATTATCAGCTCTTGCCACCTTGTGAATGGCTCACTTTTCACAAGACGTGTTATCTGAAGCTGGCCAGGCTGAAACACATTGGGCCAGCCTCTCCGCGCGCGTGTGTGTGGGTGTGGAGCTGCATATTGTTGTACCTAGTTGTGTGTGTGTGTGTGTGAGTGCACGGCGCACACATGGAAGGTGGATTGTAAAGCCTCAGACATCCTGTGCAATATAATGTCTGGCATGACATGAGAAGAGATGCTTGGGATGAGATAGATTTCTGAGGGTACCTCCTGAAACATACCAGAGTCCCAGGTTCACAAACCTCCCAAGGATTCATGTTTCACTTCAGCAATGTTTTTCTTTCCTCTCCCTTTCTCTCTCTTTAACATCAGACCTCTTGATTAGGAATGTGACACGGTTCACTAATGTCCCATAACTGGTGGCATACTGCTAGTTTTATAACACTGGCAGTTAGCATGTAGTCCTAGCCCCCCCTGCAAGATGGCATCTGTTAGTCTCACCAGCACTGCCAACATCACAGTGTATAGCAGATTGTAAATGTTATCACTCCTGTCAGGTTGAATCTATATTTATCTCTGAAATAGCCAAACCGTGCTCTGCAGACAAAAACACCAGCGGAGAGTGGGGTGTGATGAGTACTGGTCAGCTGGTTAACACTTTCTGGACTAGTACTTTTCACTATTAGAGCACGGGCAGCTTGGCTTTTAGTCTGTTCTACTGTGGGACATCACCCCCTGGTGACTGGTATGCAGGTGTCTAATCTGAGCTGATCCTTTTGTTCCCCATGTTTGGCCATGGTAGAAGCCCCTCAACGGTCTGGGAAGCAGAGATGGCATTCCAGCAGCTCTCCATAATCCTCTGTCGGAAGTCCAGTAGACAAGTGGCCGGTGTTGATAAAACATGCCCCCAGTGGAATTTTACAGTTTGGGGATGTAAGATTCTTTGTTGTGGGAAAAGAAAACACACAGCCGCAGCGATTGCACTTTCTGCCATCCAGGGCAAGGAACACTTATCTAGGGAAAGTTGTGGCTTAGATTGACTGTAAGGTCAGAGTGGTTTCTCTTACAATCCATATCTTCAAGTGTTTGTGAGTGTATTAACAGAATATTCATCAGCAATGTCCTAAAACTAAAACGTATAATTATCCCTACAAATTCATACATTTTCTGCACTGTTATTTCTTTATTGTAGGTTTGCATCACTAACAGATCTTCGTACACATCACTGTTGACAGCTTATTGTCACGTTGTTTACCAAATATATTTGCAGTTTGATCACCCATTCTTCCCTCACATTCAGAGCTCTCAATTCATCAGGATGCATTAGCACCATCCAGCATTGATTTGTTCTTTTTGTTGTTAGCAGTGGCAAGTGACCATGTGGTAGAATATTGGGTTCGCCATTATCTGTATTGATCTAGTATATACTTATACAACACTGCTTACTACTGGAGAGCATGGGAGAAATGGCTGGCAAAGTTTTACGAGAGTCTGTGTGTGACAGGCAAAGGGAGGAAGAGCATGAAATTCCACAAAAATATTAGTGCAGTTGGATGCTCTGCTCCAGATTTAATGTGATTGATTTCATAATCTTTTTGTAACACATAGTATCTGTGTAATGTTCTATAACTTATTATAACATTGTTTCATTTTACTGTCAAGCACTATTCTGTTAAATACATTTTTTCAAGAAATGAAGAGACACTTTCCCAAAGTCGTATTCATATTTCACTTCAGATTTGTTTATTGCCCTTTAAAATTGTTTCCACATCTGAAAACACCAGGCACTCTTCCGAAAATGTCCAGCTTGCTTTGGAAGTCCAGCATTTTTTTTTCAGCTGAGACGCTTTGGTTGCTATGATACGGAATGTCAGGGGAAATAATGTTTCTTTGCTGCAAGTTCCTAAGACAGTTTGTCTTATCAACAAATATTGTATGTAAAAATGTTGGCACAAGGTAGATTACTTGCTCTGGCTCTTGCTCTGGATGAGGGGAGGCTGAAGCACATAGGGAGAGAGGTCGGACTCGCCGGCCTATGTGGGTTCATGAGTTTTTGATTTTTATAGCCCCATGTTCCTCCAAGCATTACCCCCTCCTCCACTGTCACTGGACAGCTGGGTAAAAAGTGACAGTGACGAGCGCTGTGCTTTTACCCAAAGTTGAACATTTTTCAACTCTTGGTGACTGGAAAAAAGCGCCAAACGCCTGATGCTCGATGCAGACAAAAATGCTCGTGCCTCGTCTTACTGCTGGCGTTTGTAGTATAGCATAAATCCGCGCCGCTCCCATTGCAAACAGGAAAAAAGGTTTGGTGGACACAGCCCCTTAGCCAGTGCTTGTTCTTTCCATTGAATAAATGCTTTAAATTAGAGTGTTAAATTCCATTTGGTTTGATTGATTTAAGTCCATCTGAAAATAGTTGAACATGACCATCCCTAGCACCTAGTGAGGAAGTGAGAACGATCTGAGAGATTATTTGTTATACATGAAGATATTTCAACATTTATGGTTTTGGAAATGACTAAAATGTCCTACTTTTTATGATTTCAATAGGTGCTTATCCGTGTCATCGACACCAACAACCACCGGCCACAGTTCTCCCAGCCCAGGTACGAGGTGAACGTCCCAGAGGATACCCCCCCTGAGACCGAGGTCCTGCAGATCAGTGCTGTAGACGAAGATGAGAAGAACAAACTGACTTTTACACTCCTGAGCAGCACTGATCCATTCAGCCTGAAGAAGTTCCGCCTAGACCCGGGAACAGGTGCTCTGTATACCACCGAGAGACTGGATCATGAGACAATGCGCCGCCACACCCTTACTGTCATGGTATGGATCAGTGAAGATATGAATATTGATAATGATGATTACATGGCGCTTTAGTATGACTGATTACCATGAAAATATGAATGAATATGAATGAATTCTAATTCTTCTACTGTAGGACTTTTTCTTTTGCTGTGTGTGTGCCATGAAATTCCCCATTTTTCTAAATATTTATACGGTGTAACTATCATTTATCTAACTAGATTTATCTATTTAATTAGATTGTTTTCAGTGACATTTATTGGATTTTCTCTAAATGCATCATTTCCATATAATGCCTTATTCTACAACATTTTAGCTCCGATTTTACAGTCCCAGATGCATTTTTGAGATCTGAAACAAAAATCCTAGATCAAGACCTGATCGCCACTTGTGTCCCCCATTCTCACTCGGTAAATCGGAGCAGTTCAGAGACGTTTAATGACCCAGTCTTTGAGCCTTCCCAGACATCTCAACATTTTCAAGTGTGTTTAAAATGATCGGCAAGTTTGAGGTTGTATTCTAGTTTGTGATTTATGACAAGCCCTTAGAACAGTGATGAACAACAGCCAATGAGAGAGTGAGAGGGAGCAAAAATCTGTCCCGCCCAGCTTGTTGCAGGTAGGCTAGAGATCTAAATTTCATTGCACTGTTATCTGGGATTTGTCCCTGTGTCAAACAGACACTCCTTGCCGCCCGTGCCTTCCCAAGAATTTTCTCCTCCAAGTTTACTCATCTTTTTTCTTCCATTTTCTGAAAGAAATGAGTACACAGCAGGCAGCTCCACCTTGTCTGGCTTTATTTTGGTAAAATAGTCACTTATTGCATTCATTTTCACTTCTTGCGTGTGGTTTTGTGAGTATTGGGATCACACGGAGATGTCACAGCCCAGCATCGACAAGACAGCAGATTACAAGAAATAATGTTGTGTAATTTACGGTACAGTCATATAGTGTGCACTTGGCATAAGGAGCTCCCAAACAGAAACAAATTCAAGCATTGATTAAATCATTATGGGTTGTGTTTATTAAAGGTTTTTAACAAATTTACAATGGTAAATTAGAAGAAATTCCTACATATGACAATTCTAAGCCAGGAGGTCAGCATCGATTTTACATTTATCATTTGTTTGTTGGAGCCCAATTGTCATTGGTGGCCAATTATGTTTTCGTCATCAGAAATGATACTTGTCAAAGTTTATTGTTCTTCTGTTCATGGGGAACTTAGGCATCCATTAAGTCAAGATTCTTTCTTCATTCACTTTTTAAAATTTGAGGAGCTAAATGCATTATTGTATTGTTACTCTTTGTGAAGGAATTGTTCTTCAAAGTAATTTATGCTCTTGTCTGTGTCTCTCATGTTTTTCTTTGCCATCTTTCTCTGCCCCACTGTCTTTCTCCGCTTCCCCCTTTCCAACTCTCTTCCATAGGTGCGTGACCAGGATATCCCAGTGAAGAGGAACCTAGTTCGTGTTATTGTCAATGTGGAGGACACCAATGACAATGCTCCCTGGTTTATAGGCTCACCTTACTCTGGCCGCGTATTTGAATCTGCTGCTATAGGCTCAGCTGTGCTCCAAGTTACAGCCCTAGACAAGGACAAGGGCCAGAATGCAGAGATTGTCTACAGCATTGAATCAGGTAAATGCCCCCAGTGATGCCATGTCACTCATTATTACCATGTTAGACATAATTTCTCCAGCACTGTCTCTGTGGAGAAACATTGATAGCACAGGCTTTCATTGTGGAAAAAAAAGTATGAGTCATGTTGAGTTCTGCTGCCCACTGGGTCTTGATCATGAATGGCATACTTTACAAAGAATCGGAGAATGCTGAGAACTTTGTCAGAGGATCTCCAAATACGTGGGAGACTCGCAGATCCCCCTCAGAATTTCCCACCATTGTTTTCTCTGCCAATAAGCTGTGTTGTGAGAGGGAGATACATCCAGCTATTAGCCAGGCCTTTTGTTTGCAGACATACATATTTGAGATTGTTGAGATGACTCAAGATAATTGAATTATAATTTGCTTTGTTGTGGGTCAAATTGAAGGCTTGAGATGACTGGCATGGAATAAAGAGTAGCTCTGGTTATTATTTTAAGTGTTGAAAGGGTAAAAAACATTTACATCTAATAAAGATAATTGTAAAATGTACAATCTTTACAAATGCTTTTCATTTCCAACAGCCTTCTGAGAAAGAAATTTGTTAAAAGACTCTAGTGTCCTAATGTAGTTTGGTATTCATTGTGAGGTGCATATGACAGGAAAGATTGAAAATCACCTTCAAACTAGTCACACAGGTATTTATTGCTTTCGTCTTCTTTCTTTTTTTTCCATCAGGAAATGTTGCAAAGTCCTTTGCCATCGACCCTGTCCTTGGGACAATTACAGTGGCTAAAGAGCTTGATCGAAGCAGCAAGAACCTGTTTGAACTTATTGTCAAGGCATCTGATAAAGGAATATCTCCGTTGTCAACTACTGCCACTGTACACATTGTGGTAACAGTTTCTGACAATGCAGCCCCACGATTCACTGAAAAGGAGTTTGCTGCAGAGGTCAGTGAATCAGTCCATCCTGGAAGTTTTGTGAGTTTGGTCACCGCCGTCAGCCAGTCATCTGTTTTCTATCAGATAAAAGGCGGCAACATCAACAGTGCATTTGACATAAACCCAAACTCTGGAGTAGTTGTGACACAGAGGGCTTTAGACTTTGAAACCACCTCTGAGTACAGACTTATCATACAAGGCACTAACATGGCTGGACTGGCCAGCAACACAACACTACTGATTCATCTGAAAGATGAGAATGATAATGCCCCCATCTTCCTCCGGAGGGAGTTCATCGGCATGGTCAGTGAATCAGCTCCCATCAACAGTGTTGTTTTGACCCATGAGAACACTCCCTTGGTCATTCGTGCCTCTGATGCTGATTGTGACCACAACGCCATGCTCATCTATCAGATTGTGGAGCCGTTTGCTCATAACTATTTTGCCATTGACTCCAGCACAGGAGCTATACGAACCACAACAACTTTAGATTATGAACAGAGGAGTGCTTTCCATTTCACAGTCCAAGTCCATGACCTAGGGATGCCACGTTTGTTTGCTGAGATGGCAGCCAATGTGACCATTGAAGTTATTGATGTCAATGACTGCTCACCACTTTTTAGCCAAGAACTGTATGAGGCAACTGTCATCGTGCCAACATACAAAGGTGTAGAAGTCATCAAAGTTAATGCTACAGACTCAGACTCTGGGCCTAACTCCAAACTTCTCTTCTCCATCTCCGAGGGTAATATTGGTGATAAATTCAAAATGGATCCAATCAAGGGCATAATCTCCATTGAGAATGTCACACAATTAAGAAGCAGGTATGAATTGAAAGTTAGGGTTTCAGATGGAAGATTTGCCAACAGTGCCACAGTAAAGATAAATGTAAAAGAAAACAGAGAGAGCAGGCTTAAGTTCACCAGAGAGTCCTACAAGGCCTATGTTCAAGAGAACTCCTCTGAGAAGAAAACAGTGGCAGTCATTGCTGCTGTTGGGAACCAGGTGAATGAGCCCTTGTTTTACAGAATTCTGAACCCTGACAAGAGGTTTGAAATCAGCCGCACCTCTGGAGTAATCTCAACCACTGGAATTCCATTTGATCGTGAGGCACAGGACACATTTGACATTGTTGTGGAGGTCACCAAAGAGGACAAAACTGAAGATGGGGCCCATGTCCTTGTAACAGTGACAGTTGAAGATGTGAATGACAACAAACCCATGTTTGTGAACCTTCCCTATCATGCCCTTGTACAAGTGGATGCAGAGGTTGGCCAGGTCATCCGGCAAGTCACAGCAGTGGACAAAGACATGGGTTTGAATGCAGATATCTACTATGAACTGAAGGAAAACGAGGAACACTTCCAAATTAACCCCTCTGGTGAAATCTCACTCAAAAAGAAGTTTGAGAAAGAGTCACTAAATACAGACTATGTCATCACTGTTATAGCCAAAGACGGTGGAGACCCAGCACTCTCAGAAGAGGTAGAGGTGCCCATAACAGTGGTGAATAAAGCAATGCCTGTGTTTGAGAAGCCTTTCTATAGTATTGAAATCCCTGAAAACATTCAGTTGCACACGCCTGTGGTTCATGTTCAAGCCAGTGACTCTGAAGGCCCTCGCATAGTGTACACCATCTCTGAAGGAGACCCCTTAAAACAGTTTTCAATTGATTTCAACACAGGTGTTATACATGTGATTCAACGTCTTGACTTTGAAACACATCCTGCCTATAAATTAAGTGTAAGAGCTACAGATTCTCTAACTGGGGCACACTCTGAAGTGTTTGTTGATATCATACTAGAAGATGTAAATGACAACCCTCCTGTTTTCCTGTCAAAGGCGTACAACGCTAGCATTTCTGAGGCCTCTGTCATCGGCACATCTGTTTTGCAAGTTGAGGCTAAAGATTCTGATACTGGTAACAACAAAGATGTCTTCTATCTTTTGGTTGAGGAGAAGGGGAGGAGTTCAGATTACTTCACAATTGACCGTGACACAGGAATAATTTCGACAGCTCAAGTGCTTGATCACGAGGAAACCCAACAACATAACCTGAGGGTTCGCGTTGTAGATAGTGGAGTTCCAGCCCTCTCCAGTGATGTTACTGTGACAATAGACGTTACCGACTTGAATGACAATGCTCCAATATTTACAGAGAATGTTTATGAAACAACCGTCAGCGAATTAGCCCCTCGTGGTCACTTCATCACCCAAGTGCAGGCATCTGACGCCGATAGCTCAGACTCGGATAAGTTGGAGTTCTCCATTATATCTGGCAATGAAGGTCAGAACTTTGCCATGGACAAAAACACAGGTGCGATTACCATTTCCAACCATCGCAGGCCACATATGCAGCCTCAGTACAATCTCAATGTATCAGTGTCAGATGGTGTATTCAGAAGCTCAGCCCTAGTCAAAGTGACAGTCATCGGTGCCAACTTCCACAACCCCTCCTTCCCTCAAGTGGACTATGTTGTAGAACTGATTGAGAACTCACCTGTAGGTACCTTTGTAGTGGAAGCTAAGGCAACGGATGATGATGAAGGCATCTATGGACAGCTAACATATCGCATTGTCAATGACTTTGCAAAAGACAAGTTCTCTGTCACTGAAAATGGAGAAATCTTCACACTAGAGAGCCTTGATCATGAGAATGCCATTGAGAAAGTTATTCCTATTTCTCTCATAGCAATGGATGGTGGCGGAAAAGTAGGCTTTTGCATCATCAATGTAATTCTTACAGATGTCAATGACAATGCCCCGCAATTCAGGGCTTTTGAATACAAAGCCACTATTGCATCAGATGTCCCAAGGGGAACCTCCGTGGTCAAAATTGCCGCCTCAGACATGGATGAGGGAAGCAATGCTGACATAACATATGCAATTGAAGCAGATATTGAAAATGTGGAGGAGAATTTTGAAATCCACCCCACCTCTGGGGTCATTGTTACTAAAGAGAGCCTCATTGGACTTGAAAATGAGCTCTATGCATTCTTTGTGAGGGCAAAAGACGCTGGGAATCCATCCAAACATTCTCTTGTACAGGTTTACATTCGGATTGTTGCCCCAGAGGTACCAGTTCCCAAATTTGTCGAACCACATTACCGTTTTACAGTTCCAGAAGACCTGCCTATTGGCACAGAGATTGATGTCATCCAAGCAGAGAGTGAACAACCAGTGGTTTACATCCTTGTTAAAGGCAACACTCCTGAGAGCAATGAGGATGAGGTGTTTGTTGTGGACAGAGACACTGGGACTTTGAAGCTGGAGAAAAGTCTTGACCATGAAACTACCAAATGGTACCAGCTCACACTGCAAGCCCAGAGCAAAAATGAGAATTATGAGATATTGGCATCCGTATATGTAAACATCCAGGTGAAAGACCTTAATGACAACAAGCCTGTCTTTGAGTCAGACCCTTATGAAGCAGTCATTGTGGAAAACCTTCCAAGTGGCACATTGGTGATTCAAGTCAAAGCCACTGACCAAGACTCTGGCACCAATGGTCAAGTAGTTTACAGCCTTGATCCTAAACAGACCTCAAACGACATCTTTGAGCTATTTGCTATCAATAGTGAAACTGGATGGGTGACCACCTTGAAAGAGCTAGACCGTGAGAAGATGAGCAAATACACAATTGCCATCCTAGCAACAGACCAGGGAGACGGAGTCCAACATGTTACTGGCACCAAAGTGGAGGTAACGGTCGCTGATGTGAATGACAACCCACCCCGCTTCACTGCAGAGATCTACAAGGGCACTGTTAGTGAGGATGACCCTCCACCTAGTGGGGTTATTGCTATCCTGAGCACCACGGATGCTGATTCTGAGGACATCAATAAACAAGTGAACTACTTCATCACAGGTGAGAATTTATCATTTTATAAAAGAGATAATTAGCAGGCTCAAAGAGTTTACTTCCCACTCCTTTGTGTAACAGTTCAACAAACAGAGCTTAAGGGGGCTTATCCGTTTAGGCCACTTAATATGATGATAATATCTCATCTTTGAAACACTACACAGTCCCTTATCTGTTAGGAGTCTTTGAGTCATCGCCTAATCTGCCAAAGCTCAAGGCAGATATTTAGGTCATCATAATACAGAAATTTATAATTATCTGAATAACGCTTTGAAATTGACTAGGGAAAAATACTTCCTCTGGTGCTAATTAGCAAGTGTGAATAACTGTGCCAAGTCTAATATCCAGAGAAATCAGAAAATGGTTCTCTCATTAGCTCATGTACATTTTCATTGTTTCTTGCTGTGCGAAATTGCCTGTATACCAAACACATTTGATTTAGAAATATGGATTTGCTATGCAACATAGTAATGAATACTTTGTACTTTGTCTGTTGAATAATTATCAATAGCTGACAGTTAGTGGAATGGGGAGCAGAAGTTTAGAATAGATTGCTTTTGTTTGCATCCTTTTTCCTAACTAGCACAGTTTCCAGCTTTTCATTAACTACTTTTCATCCTACAGAAAGCAATACAGCAACTCGAGAACTCTGTAACCATTGGACCTGTGTTGTTCATCCTTCTAAAATGGTATTCTTCCCTTTAACACCAAACAGGAGGAGACCCACTCGGCCAATTTGCTATTGAACACATTCAGAATGAGTGGAAAGTCTCTGTCAGGAAGCCTTTGGACCGTGAGGAGAAGGACAATTACCTCCTTAACATCACTGCCACTGATGGCATCTTTGCTGCCAAAGCCATTGTGGAGGTCAAGGTTCTGGATGCCAACGACAACAACCCTGTATGCGAGAAGGTAAAGCCAGCAAGTTGTTTGTAGGTGGCTGCCACTTAGAAGGATTTTTTTATCCACTAATGTGTTGTAATTGCAGACTGCATTGTTCATTAAGCACACTTACTGGAGTTAATAGGGTAAATTATTTAAATGCTTTCTATTGTACATTGAACCTTTTTTCCTGTAATTTATTTTCATTTCTTGCTCTCCTCTTTCACATACTATGTCCATCCCCCAGTCCCTGTATAGTGAAAGTGTTCCAGAAGATTCCCCTGCTGGCAGGCTGATCTTGCAGGTCTCTGCCACAGATGCCGACATCCGCTCGAATGCTCAAATCTCCTACGAGCTCCAGGGAGCTGGAGCAGAGCTGTTCACCATCGACTCGGATACAGGTGTGTGTGTGTGTGTGTGTGTGTGTGTGTGTTTGTTTTTAGTGAATGTGTATATGTGTACGCATGCTTGCTTCTGTGCATGTGTATGAGTGCCCCTATGTATAAAGAAGTAGAATATTGATTTTGTGCATTGTCTTGTGGTCTGTGTGTAAGATCATGCATGGCTGATCTAAAATAGTTTTTCATATATATTTTATAATTTATATAGTTAGCTTTCCTTTCTAGTGCTTTCTATGTCTGCAGTCATTTTCAGTGAGTTTGCATTCAGCTGCGTTCAAGGTTATTCTGAGTGTCAGAAAGGGGTATGTGGACCACATGTTAAAGTCTCCCATGAAGCACTGTTGGCTTTCTGCTAAAACCACAAACTAACAAAGCAGGATTTGGATTTTAGGCAGGGCATGATAGCAGTCATGCGTTCTGCACACTTTCTGATTAATTCTGGTGAACTGTAATCCCTCTGCAGAGTGTTAGTATTTTGTACATGTGTGTGTATCTGTGTATGTATCATTATCAGCTGTGGAGGAGGCCAGAAAGTTCTCTTGTGCCCAGTTGTTTTTTACTTATTTATTTTTGAAACAGCCAAGAACATTTCCCTGCAGGCCTTGTGGAAGACCCATAGTGGCACTAAAAGATAGGGTTGCACACTTAAATTGAATTTATGACTGCAGTGCTTCTTGCTTGAATATAATTTCTTATGGGAGATCATATAAAACCAGATGCTCCAACTGGTTGCTAGAGTTATAAAAAACAAAAGAAAAAAACAATGTCAGTTAATCACCATCATCCCAGAAAATAAGCAGAACGTAAAAATATGAAAAAATAAATAAATAAAATAAGCCAACAGCAATTCTAAACAGAGAGAGGAACTACTGTACAACACTGCTACAAGAAGTCCCCCTGTAAAATTCGGCAAAATTCAGGCTGTTTTTTATGCTTTCAGACTGACACTAAGGGAGACAAGGCAAAGATGCCATGTAGCTGTCTTTTGGCAAGCCTCAATATTGAGTTTTTTTGCAGGAGCACTACTGTTATGGACTGCAAATGTTGTTTTTTCAATGCAGACAAGTAGGATTATTGCATGTGAAGACCGCCAAGAGGCTCTGGAGTTTTCCAGAGAGACTGTGGTAATGTTGGCTGCCTCACATCCCAGGACACTTCCAAGCTGCTCTTAGCTGCCAACTCCTCTGTTACCCTTAAGCCACCCCCCCACCCCCCACCCTCTCTCCTATCCTGCTCCAATTACTTATTTATTTCCTCCTCTCCTCTTTTGAAAGCCATTAGGTGTGTGTCTGTGTGTGCGTGCGTGTGTGGTTCTATATTTTTAAGGCTTTTCTCATAATTTGCTGCCTCCTCTTCAGGTGAATTGAAAACCTTGCAACCCCTGGACCGAGAAGAGCAAGATGAATACAGGTTCAAAGTGCGAGCAGTGGATGGTGGTGGGCGGTATTGCGAGGCTGACATCCAGATCACAGTGGAGGACGTCAATGACAACGTGCCACAGTTCACCTCTGATCCCTACACCATTACGGTCTTTGAGAACACAGAGATTGGCACATTTGTGGCAAAACTGCTGGCAAACGATGTTGACACTGGTGAGGAATATTAATCTTCAGCTTTTTTTCCCCAAACCTTTAATTTATGGAAATTTTCAGATTCCCACCCATGTTGTTTGGCAGTTCAGCGTGTTCCATGTTACATGTTCACTGTTTTGGTTTTGGGTTACATTTACCTTTTACGTTTCATTTGCGCCAAATTATCTCACCGCCCAGACAGTTAAGTTTATGCCTACATAGATGTTCCATCAGGGTTTTTCCTAGACAATTCCACAGTGGCCACCTTGCACAAATTCCATGCTGCCTTTAAAAATTCTGACCATGTTGGCAATAATAAAACCCATTTCAGAAAGGCAGCACTCAGTGGATTAATTGCAGCCTAATTGGAAGTTGCAACAGCGGCATTACAGTGGCCCGAGTCAGAAAAGAACGAGAGTGTTCAGTTGGCTTTGTCATTGCCATGGAGATGAGCTGAGCGTACCCACAGCAAGCCATAAACATCCGAGTTCTGGGCATAGCACTAAACATGTTTCCATAGTACAGGCATGGCACAGGAAAAGTGCTGCTTACCTTAAATCATGTGTTTGTAGTTAACAATTCACAGTGCCAAAGAACTGATTTTTAGACCTGTCACCCCTGCTGCCCCCATCAAACCCTGGTATTCCATCCTTGCAGAAATCTGTGTTACACACATTTTTAGGCACAGCAGCTCCCTTTTTGCAGAGGTGAAGAAGTGGCTCACATTTGTAGACAGCAGGGTTACCGTCTCCTATTCAATGCAGGTGCATTCAAGCCAATGGGGCATGAAACCATTAAAAATCACATAAAATATCTCCCAAACAATTCTGTCATTCATCCATGCTAATAGTACATGTGGGGAAGAATAGGCAATGAAGTATGCAATTTTGAGAGTATTGATTTGCACTAGCCTTGATAATAAATACAAACCAGAGGTTTTTGCCAGTTTCTCACACACACACAACTATGGCATGAAAATGTAACGTCCTTTAGGTCTTAAACTTATAAAAACCTTGAACCTTTGCATTAAGTCTGAATTGTTAAGACCGAGTTCAGTTCAGTTCTAGTTTCTACTTAGGTAATGAATGAAAATAACCTTTAGCCAATTAAGAAAGGCAAAAATCCATCCTTAAAACAGCAATAAAGAGATTTAACTCCAGGTCAAAATGATGTAGGATGCACTTGTCACTCAAGAAGTAACCTTTAAATTTATTTGGATCATATTATATAGATTCAAAATGTAGAGGTTATTATCTTTCCATTTTACAATTGCATTACACTAAACGGCAAGAGGGAGGAATAACAAATGTGGAATTTCATGAATGATCAACCTCTCAAATTAAAAGCTCCATTACACTCTAATGAAATTCTTTTCTCTTCAACCACAGCATTCTCAAAAGGGCTGATAGCAATTTTCCATTTGCCTGGTGGAAAGCCACAGGCCACATATTTACATCAGGAGTCTTCACCTTTCAGCAAACACTGCCACGGCAGCTACTGAGCAGCTCGAGTAGAGAAGATTGTGAACTTAAACCATGCAATTCTAACAGTCATTTAAACTCCTTTAGATTTAATTTGAGAAGCTCTCGGACTTGTTGTTCCAAATAAGTCCTTTAGTTCAGTGGGACAGGACGTTCTTGCTAGGAGAACCATTTCAGCCTGTTCACTGCCAGAGACTTGATGCCCGTCTCTCTCGTTCACCCTCTTTTGCTCCCTACTTTCAAGTGAACTGACAGCTTGACAGAATGAATGGGTTGCGAGAATTGGGTCCCTCAGAATGAAACGTTGAGTGGTGAAAGGAAGGGTTTTGGTATTAAGACATTTCTTCCCTGAGGCTTTGCTAGCACAAAATTTGCCTCACATTTTGAGCATCAAGAATAAGGGTACTTGAAGGGGGGTTGGAGAAAAAAGGTGTTCCCTTCAGTTTAGCCGGGGGCAATAATTATTTTGAGTTACACTGACTGAAAGGAACGAGCGCTGAAGGATTTGATTTGTATTTCTCTCACACGTACAGATATCAAGCACACATCGATCTGTAGAATTCCATTTTTCCTTCTGTCTCGAGCAGTGTTATATTTGTATTTCTTGATTTAGGTCCAAGCTTGAAGCAGGATCGGTGAATCCCATGCAGACGTGCGCACACATCCATTTTTTAAGAGAAATAAGAACTATAGCTTAGACCCAAGTCACTTAGGCCTCAGTCAGCTGTCTTTGCAGCCAACCATCAAAATGTGACTGTTAACTCAACTCTCTGCCTTCTCTATGTGGCTCAGGCATCAATATTTGACTCTGCGATACTCTGTGTAGACTGAGTCCTGGCACTGGCTCTTCTGTGCCTCAGTTTCTATCACTCGCTTGCCCATTTGGCTAGAAGATGTTTGATACTTACCCACATCACTGCTCCTCCGCTCAGCCTGCTGTTACAATCTCTGAGAGGCAACTCTTATCAGTGTGGAATGGCTAAAACCCAGACAGACAAACAGACCCAGACTGGTGCCCTTGATCTGTGATAAACGAAAGTTATGCGAGTACACATTCCTTGTCTGTTTCTTCTTTGGCTTTTATCTCCCTGCCTGTATCCGAACGTCTCTTTCCATTTTACCTGTGCGCCCCATTTAGAACCCCCAGTAGTTTCTGTGGTTTTGTCTCATCTTGCTGTGCTTGATTCATACATGTCCTGTACAAGGTCAGCTGCAGCACTGTAAAGGAAGGTGCCTTACACAGGGTTTCTTTAGGTCTTAAAAGTCTTGAAAATAAAGTTTCAAATTCAAGATTTGAAAAGGTCTTAAAAAGGTCATTTCCAGAGATAAGTCTTGAAAATATTGAATTATTTGATCTCCCGGACTCAGAAGAAGGCAGAAAGGTCAGAGAACCAACTGAGCAGAGAGGTATTTTGTACCGTGCAATGGGAATTTTTTTACTTGGGTCTTGGAAAAGTCTTGAAAAAGTCTTGAATTTGATGTCAGGAAGGGGGTAGAAACCCTTTTACACTACCAGCTGTAATAAAGAAAGAAATCTGTTTTTGCTGCTCTAAAGATAGTTGCAAATCAGTGTGTAGTTAGCAAGCCCATAATTTGTCCTGTGCGTCGTATATTTTCAAGATAATGCATAGCATAGCAGTAATTAAACAGTGGTGCAGTAATTGAACAGCAGATTACAGCACTGCCTTTATTATTGCTTATTCTATTTGATCGAGACCACTATTTTTTACATACTGTATCTCCAATTGTGGGATTTAAATGAGCATGAAATCATAAATGTCGGTGTATGAGAGGATATAGCTAATCTCAATTCAATTCATTTAACCGTCATTAAACAATTGTCTCAAGTGTGATCAGGCGTGATGAAAGGGATGGGGAACCACATAAGCAGGCCCTTCGATGGCAGTCTCTCCAGTGTGGTAATGAGATCCATAGAGGGAGGGGACACTTACCTGATAAATCGGAATATAATAGCATATTCCAAATGGGGGCCACCTGCAGAAAGGCGTTAAGATTATTATTGTGATCTGTCTCTGTCTCGTTGCTGCAGGCAGGTTGCAGGTGGGAGGAGATGAGTTATGAGGATGGCATGGTTTAGATGTTTACTGCCCTTGTTTATCAGAGGCTCTGTGAAAGACGGATGTATTAAAGTGGAAAATGAGAACAGAATATGTAGAATGGAATCAGTCTACAAAAAAAAGTGTATACTTTATTTTATGTATGTTTTACCACAAACATTTCGCAGGAGATTTCCCGGGGAATAGGAAATGTCTAACACATTTTTCTGTCCTCGTGTCATTCCAGGTCTTAACAGCGCCATTCTTTACTCACTGGCCGACTCTGCCGATGGGTATTTCTCAGTGGACGAGCACACCGGTGTAATAAGTCTGGAGCGGCCGCTTGACCGCGAGGTGCAGGCGGTGTACGAGCTGAAGGCCCGCGCCACCGACCAGGGCTCGCCACGTCTCTCCTCGCTGTGCCAGGTGGTGGTGTCCGTGCTGGATATCAACGACAACCCGCCAGTATTCGAGCACCGTGAATACATGGCCACCGTGCCCGAGGACGTGGGTGTCGGGACGCAAGTGCTCAGTGTGCAGGCGGCCAGCAGGGACATAGAAGCCAACGGAGAGATCTCCTACAGCATCATCAGTGGGAACGAGCACGGCATGTTCAGTGTGGACCAACGCACAGGTAGGTGGCCTTAAGAAGTGGATGACTTCTCTCTTATTGTATTTTTAGGACTCTCCCTGACTTCTTTACCATAATCTCCTTTCCATCTCTCCTCAGGCGACATCTTCGTGATCGAACCCCTGGACTACGAGGTGTCCCATGAGTACTACCTAACAGTCGAGGCCACAGATGGTGGCTCTCCACCCCTCAGTGACATGGCAACCGTGAACATCAACCTGACCGATGTCAACGACAACAGACCCGTCTTCAGCCAGGAGACCTACACAGCTGTAGTCAGCGAGGACGCCGAGCTGGGCAAGACTGTGCTGGCGGTGAGAGATTGAAATTAAACATAGTAGACAGATCCGTGAAAGAAGTCAAAATAATTCGTGCTCAAGGCTACACAAACTAAAAGGATTGTAAAACGCCGGTGCTCATGGGACTGTGGGAAATTGAAGACAATTACAACAGTGAAAACAACAGGCACTCAAAGCAAGTAAAAAGTGATTGTAGTCTTTATTGATAACTAAGATGCCAGTATAATAGACCACACCTGATCCTCATCAGGTTGTGGTTTAAATATTTTAGCTTTGTAGTTAGTTATCAGTAAAAATATAATAGCTCGAGACTTATTTTTTTTCACCCTCAAAGTTTTGGCCAGTTCGCCCTCAGGCTGAAGCGGGGAATAAGGCGTGCACCTCAGGCTATCTGGTTTTTGAATCAAGGGCATGATAGGCATACGCCAGCGCATTGCATAAATGCACCCATCAAATCCACGCATTTCCTGCTGCAGTACACACAATCACTTTGATTGGCCGAGATGGTCGAGTGATTTAAATAACACACAGGACACATGGATACGGTAGCCAGAACCATACGGTAGCTGCACAGTCAGGGCAGAACCATTACTGGGTCCATACCTGGTCCAGAGTCCACTAATTGGGGATTCCTGATATAGAGAAAAAATCTCACTCACTTTTTTCTTCTCTAACTCCAGCTTTATCTGTAGCAGTCTGTCTTTATTGCATCCAACGACTATAACTTTGTTCTTCCTTCACCCTCGAACTCCTCTCCTACCTCACGAGCCTCTCCTCTCCTGCCCATTTCTCACTACACGCCCTATCACATGTCAGCACCTGTGGCAAATCACCATCTGGCGGCACAGCTAAATTAGGACCAATGCTCTTCATGCTTACTGCACCTCTCTGTTCTTGTGCATTATCAGACGTGCGCACACACACATACACACACACACACACACATTTAATTAAAGATAGTTGACTCATTAAGCCCTTATCTAAGATAAGAGATTTTCAGCATTCTGTACCTTTTGCATCTGAATTCTTCACTGTATCTCTTACTTGTGTACCTTTGCTACCCACCGCTGTTCCCCTCCCTCATGAAACACCTCTTCTTATGGCCATTTATCAGCCATGTGTGTGTCTAATCGACCTGAATATAAATTATCCGTCAGAAAATTAGATTGTAATACCTCCCATTGTCTCATACTTGTAAATCTTCAGTGTCTAGTGATTTCCCATGGGATCCCTTCCAATATGTGATGGTTGGTGGATTTTAGGGCTCAGTGTATGTGTGTGTGTGTGTGTGTGTGAGAGTGTGTGTGCATGTGTGTGGCT
>OMLF01036427.1:39998-51181 GCA_900302615.1 Holocentrus rufus | reverse complement strand
AGGGAAGGAGACCAGGTGGGGGGGAGTAAAGATCCTGCGCATGTGTATGATCGTGCTTCAGCATATATGTGTGAACGTGTTGTCCCACCATGTGACAAATATTTATTTATTTATTTATTTTTATTTGCAGTTATTTTATGTGTTATAACTCATTGCTTCTCCTGGTGTGTGTGTAATTTTCCGTGGGGGTGTTTGTGTGTGGTGTGTGTGTGGTGTCATAGGTCATGGCTGAGGACGCCGATGGGCCGTCGTACAATCATGTGCGGTACTCCATAGTGGACGGTAACCAAGGCAGCCCCTTCACCATCGATCCGGTCAGAGGAGAGCTTAAAATCGCTCGCCAGCTGGACAGAGAGAGAGTAAGACAAGCAGCAGATACAATGCTGATTCTGCACAGATTTAAATCCTTTGAGCAACAAATTGCACAATATGCAGAATCGAATCAAAGTCAAGCCAGTCCTAATAGAGAAGTTTATTTGCCCATGTCCACTGCATTATCACTTACTAAAGCAGCTTTGACAGGTAATGGTAATTCTCTCTCTCTCTCTCGCTCTCTCTCCCACTCTCTCTCTCTCTATTCTTGATCTCAATTAGACGTCAGGGTACACTCTGATGGTGGTAGCCTCAGACAACGGAACACCTCCACATTCCAGCAGCGCCACGGTCAACATCGACGTGTCAGACGTCAATGACAACCCGCCCCTTTTCTCCCAAGCCAACTACAGCCTCATCATCCAGGTGAGAGAGGGGCGAGGGGGAGGCGGTGTAGGGGGGCTGATTAGAGGCGGAGGGGCTGAGAGCGAGGCAAATGGAGTGAAAGGAAGGGGGAGGGGCATGGGAGATTGTAATGGACGCAGAAAGAGGGATTAGCAGGCAGGAATAATGGCAGACTGCAACTAGAATGTCAAGGAGGAAGTAGAGGGATAGAAAAAGAACGGGGTTAAGGAGAGGAGAGAAAAGCGGTGGGGGAATTAAAGACAGAGGCTGCATTTTAAGTGAGAGAATGCAGATGAGGGATGGACAGGCTGTGGCGCAGCAGTGAAGCAGAATAGGAAAGAGAAAAATAGTAAATAAAGGATGATATGCATGGCTGACAAGGGTGAGGGAGACGCAAGAATGAGAGCAACAAAAGAAGATGCACCTGTATTTGAGTTTGGAAGCTGGGGAAAGAAGAGCAAAATTAATTCCAGCCAGAGAGGAGGGAAGAGGATGCATTTCCAATTTTCCTGTCTGTGTTTAGAAAACTGAAAAAGTAATTTAAGAGATACTGTGAAACATGGACTTGGATGCGGCGCAGGGTACACACTGCACAAATGACTAAGCGCTTACGGATGAAACAGATTGCTTTGCCTGTGAAATGCTCTCGACTGGTTTTATGTTACTTATCAGCGAGGCTTAGAGACATTTTGTGCAGTTTTGAAAATATATCCAACCGCAAAGATAGATCGCGTCGTGTCAGATTTATTTATGAAGCGCATTTAAAATTAAGTGGAGGTGATCAAAGTGTTACACAAAGCCGATAAACACGTAAAATCTGACTGAGTATAGAATATCAATATAGCACTGTCAGAAAAAAATCAAACAGAACATACACAGCCAACCAGATAAATCAAGAGGGCTTAAAAGCTACAGCATCAGGACTAGTTTTGAGCCAGACATTGAAGGAGTCAACACGGGCCAGATCTGATAGAGAGGAGAGGAGTCTGCGGTCTAGAGGCTGTGACAGGTTACACTTGAGCTTAGACCTTGAGCGAGAGGAGCAGCCGTGGGCCTCATGACAGAAGACCTGAGGGGGTGTGGAGGTTGTATAGGGGCTTAAGAGGTCTGATATATAGGGTAGTCCCTAAATCCCTTAGGGTAGCCTCCTAAGGGATTTAAAAACAAATGCCAAACCATCAATTCTGAAACTTGTCAGAGGCCAGACAAGAAGGCCAGAATGCGCGGTGCCTTTTTCCTGGAACCCGTCAGAAGCTGAGTCTCAAGGTTCTCGACCGGTTTCTGGCAGGACAAGGACTGGCTAAGACCAGTATGCAGAGAGCTGAAATTATCCAAGTGGGAGGCGATAAAGACATGTATAACTTTCTCCAGAGGAAGGACTTGATTTCCTACAGGATTCTTAGTAGAAAGAAGCTTGATTTCACTGCTGCATTGACTTGTTTGTCAAACGTATCGTCGGAGTCAAAGATCACGCCGGGGTTTTTTGGCGTGAGGCTTAACATCGGTGGACAGCCGGTCAAAGCAAATGGCAATCAGTTTTATTGAGTGGAGACGGCCGAAGAGGGCACCGTCAGTTTTAATCTACGTCAGCTGGAGAAAATTTTGCGGCATTCAACATTTGATGTCTGCAAGACAATTCCTGAGGCGCGCCGGTCGTTTGATTTTTACAGAGAGGTGGAAGTGATGAAATGTTGGAACACTGGTTTTCTCACAGCATCAGCAATGTAGGGTTGTTTTACCTTCTGAGAACCATCTCTGTTAAACACGACAGAACCGAACAGTTTCAGTAAAACCATTTCCTCCAATCTCAAATTTGCCTCACTTGTCCCTCACAGGAGAATCGACCAGCAGGCACCAGTGTCCTTCAGCTCACTGTGACTGATAGAGATGCTACCCATAATGGCCCACCGTTCACCTTTGCCATTGTGGATGGGAATGAGGGTGATGCTTTCCAGATCAATCAACAGGGGGCACTCGTGGCAGTGGGGCTGCTGTATAGGAAAAGTAAAGAACACTACCTACTTGAAGCACAGGTGAGTCACACCACTGAAAAGAAATGAGAGTAGAGGTGTTGTATTGATTTCACTGTCAAGGCATAGCAGCCTGATCTATTTGGCTTCCTCTCCTCCCTCTCAAGCCTTTCCTCTGTCACGCTCACTCGCTATCTCTGTTTTTCTGTTTTTTTTTCCCCCTACTAGTCAATGTTTGACTCGCCGTCTCCCAGCTTCCCCTGCTCCGCACTCTAAACATTTTAATTTTTCATCCTTCCTCATTTCCATATGAAATAAACTCCCTTTCAGCTCCTCACCTTGTTAAACCAAAATATAGAAGATGCTGACATGTAATTGACAGTAAAGCCGAGGAGCATAAGAGAAACATACATGAAAGGCGTTTGCTTTTGAGTTGTCGTGATCACTTGCGTTGCCGGGTGTTGAAGTGTCCCCTCAGAGGAGAGAACAGAGCGAAACCTGTGTGGGCAGATGGGATGAGAAATAAATTCTTTCTTGTTACAACCAGCATGCACACTCAGGTTTGAGTCATAGTGATTTCTTGCTTGTTTTTTTTTTTACTTATAAATCTGACAGTCTTTCATGTGAATGTGTTAAAATGCATCAACTGTAGAAGGCTGCCTCGAATAGGTCTATTACTCTTAAAAGCAAGTGCACCTTGGTGTCGTCAACTGAGGGATACTAGAAGAAACAGTGGAAGAGCTTTATTGCCCTCTGCTGGTGGAAAGAAAATTGCTTAGAGAACTAGAGGGAATGGACCTTTAATCATAGAATCACTTACCAACATGCATCGTGCCTCCTCTTTTAACATCCAGGTGTCAGACAGTGGCAAACCTCCACTCATCTCCACGGCCTTCATCAGCGTGCGCATCATCGAGGAGAGCGTCTACCCTCCCGCCATTCTCCCCCTGGACATCTTCATCTCCACCGCTGGCGACGAATACCCCGGAGGCGTCGTGGGCAAGATCCACGCCACCGACCAAGACATCTATGACACTCTGACCTACAGCCTCGCCCCCTCCTCTTCCCCTTCATCCTCCTCAGCCAGCGACGGAAGCGATGCCTTGTTTACGGTCTCGGCCTCCGATGGTAAAGTGATCGCGCAGCGGCCGCTCGACGTGGGCCACTATCCTCTCAACGTGACGGTGACCGACGGACGCTTCACCACGGCCGCTGACGTCACCGTGCACGTTCGGCAGGCGGCTCAGCAGGCCCTGGACAACTCCATCGCTGTGCGCTTTGCCAATATTGCACCTGAGGAGTTTATCGGAGACTATTGGCGTAATTTCCAACGGGCACTGAGAAACATCGCGGGGGTTCGGAGGAGTGAGGTTCAGCTAGTGAGCTTGCAGCCATCTGAGCAAGGAGATCTGGATGTCCTGCTGGCACTAGAGAGATCTGGCAGCCCATACCAACCCCAGGAGGTAAGACCAGATTGGCTCCAGGGTGTGTTTTGTATGCTGTCAGACAATAATGAATAGCTGATGGTGTCTAGCAGTTTTGTTGTAACAGAAGAAGGAACTTTTATTAACACGTCAAATTCCCCTTTGTTGAGTCATTTGGTGTTGTCTTCATATTTGTCCTCAGGTGGTCTTCCGTAAGTTGAATTCTTCTGCCGCCGTCATCGAGGAGATGACGGGCGTCCGGATTGTGCGGGTGGTCAAGAAGCTGTGCGCCGGGCTGGACTGCCCACTGCGCTTCTGCGATGAGGTCATCTCCCTGGATAAGACCGCCATGTCCACTTACAGCACGGCCCGTCTCAGCTTCGTCACCCCACGACACGTGAGAACCGCAACCTGCCAGTGTGAAGGTAAACTCATGCATTATATCACACGTACACAGAAAAAGACAAACACGCTAGATTGGGATATTTATAGCTGTCAGAGGAGGCAGAGAGGTGCAGACGAACTCGATGGGTTCAGATTGGTTCAGCTTTAATTTCTGACTTAATTGCTTGGGCACCCCTCTTGTTTTGAATGGGCAGAACCAGAGAACAGTACAGTTTGTAATCCTATAGGTTCTCAGCAGCCAGTGGCCCATTCAATAAGTTATATTACACCATATAATAAGATATGGTGGCTCTAAATGTATGTATTTTATGATAACAGTTGGTCCTCTTCATTTCTGACAGTTCCTGTCTGTCTGGGAATGAGACTCCTCTCCTCTAGCAAACTGTATCAGAGCTATTGGATTAGAAGGGGGAAAATGTTAAGTGTGAGATTATTATCTAGCGGACAAATTAATTAATGCCTATTTCAGGCTCCGGTTGGGCTCAGACTCGGGCAGTTATGGGAAGTTATCTTTCAGGGTTGGGTTGAGCGTGGACTGAACTTTTTGGGGGAAAGGTTGGGCTTGAAAATTAAGGTCCAAATTCAGCTCTCAGACACACACACAAAGTATGTATGTACACACATTTACACATTTCAGAGATCTTATCTGAACTCCTGAATGTTGTTGGCACTTCCAGGCGGCAGATGTCCTCTGTTGAACAAGCTGTGTGAAAACAACCCTTGTCCTGAGGGAATGGAGTGTGTTGCAGACCTGAAAGATGCCATGTATAGGTGTGTGTGCCCAGAGGGCACAAAGGGCAAGTGCGCTGGTAAGACCACCCACCTCTTTATCCATGTATAGATATCTTTACCCTTCTGCCTATTTCTATGTAAGTTCCTCCCATCTTTCAACTTTCCTCCCAACTTGAAGAGATGACCCCAGACCAAAATAACGTGAAGACAATGTTCACTGTCTCATGATCTTTCAGTTATTCCCTTCCCGTTCTTTTGCCACCCACTTGCTCATAAATTTGCTCACACTCCTGACTCCGTGGTGCCGCTCTGTATGTTTCTTCATGTCAGACGGCCACTCG
The DNA here is from genome assembly GCA_900302615.1 of Holocentrus rufus. NCBI lineage: Eukaryota > Metazoa > Chordata > Actinopteri > Holocentriformes > Holocentridae > Holocentrus > Holocentrus rufus. Next base: position 45,592 of record OMLF01036427.1, on the reverse strand, counting down.
TTGACTTTCGGCGGCAGCGGCTACGTGAAATACCGTCTGATGGAGAATGAGAACAAGGAGCTGATGAAACTGTCCCTGAGACTCAGGACTTTCTCCAGCCATGCCACCGTCATGTACGCCAAAGGAACAGACTACAGTATCCTCGAGGTGGGGACACATTCTTGACTGTGTGTATTTGGTGTGCATGTGTGTACATTTGTCGAGCGGTGTGTGTGCCTCATTACTCAGCCATTGCACTGCTTCTTTCAGCTGCTTCCAAACAGAGATTATAACTCTGCATGTCATAATTAAGTCTAGACTGTGAGGCCCCCTGCATTTCATACCTTATCTCCATGTTATCCCATAGCATTCCATATCAGAAGGGCTTGATAAGCACATAACTGGCCAACCGTCTCTTGGGGCCCTCCAGCTATGCGTACCGAACATGCTGAAGGGGATAGACAGCCATTTTGAAATCCCTTTCACATGAGGGACAATGGGAATATGGCAGCGCATTGAAAAAAGTCACACACAGGAGCTATTTTAGTGTTGGGAGGGGAAAGAAAAACACTTTTCCACGCCTTCCTTTTAGAGATGGTCTGGTTTCGGAGTCTACAAGCCAGACTTTAGACCAAGAACCTGGCTAGAACTGTTGTGTAGCTGACTACCATATTACCTGGTTAAACTTTTAGGTTACAAGTATAAATATAATTTATAGTGATATATAGAGCTGAAGCTTTACCCAAAACACAAAAATTCAAGTTTTTCAAAAATTGACAACAAAAGTAACATGGATGATTTAAATATGTGTTTTGAAGATATGATAGTAATTGATTATGCCTTGGCAGTATACTTTGTATTCTGTAAGTTAAGGGAATTCATGACAGTGCTAGACTGATTTATAGCAATGACTTGATAACGATCCACCTGAGTTTTAGTCTCACCTAATTTACTAATAAGGGAAACAAACAGCATACATGAATGGCCGCCTCATGTCTTGGATACATTTAAACACCATATTCTGACTCCTGTTTTTATATGTCTGTCTCCATGTTAGATTGTGAATGGTCGTCTGCAGTACAAATTTGACTGTGGCAGTGGCCCTGGCCTCGTGTCGGTCCACAGCACCCAGGTCAATGACGGCGAGTGGCACACTGTCACACTGGAGGTGGACGGCAACTACGCCAAGCTGGTGCTGGACCGGGTGCACGCCGCCTCGGGCACAGCACCGGGCACTCTGCGCACCCTCAACCTTGACAACAGCATCTACTTCGGCGGCCACGTTCGCCAGCACGCCTCTGCGCGCCTCGGCCGCAGCCTGCCCGTCACCAACGGGCTCCGCGGCTGCGTGGAGGCCATCAACCTTAATGGCCAAGAGCTGCCTCTCAACACCAAGGCTCACAGAATCCATGCTGTGCTGGAGGACATGGTGGACGTGGCTCCAGGCTGCGCCCTCATGCCTGCTGAGAGCTGCTCCAGCAACCCCTGCATGAATGGAGGGAGCTGCTCCTCTCTGCCTAATGGAGGTACTCTTGTCCTGCTGAGATTGTGAAGGACAATAAATGAAAAGTTCTCTTGCAAAACAGATTTCTGCAATTTTATTCATTTCTATAACTTTTTTTTCCTGATCATATTGAAACAACATACCAAAAAATCATATTAGTAGGATAATGCATAAGCGATAGAGGCTTTTGTGACAAAATTTTGAATTTCAGATTAAGAAAATATGTTTGGTGAAGCATCACACAACAGCCAGGCCATTTTCTTTCTTTCAGAAATGGGATTTATCTGTTTTTGCAAATTAACTCTTCAATTATTGGTACTAATCATATTCTGTTGCTCACAGTGCCTTATGCCTTAAGTCCTCCATCTATTATTCATTTATTGCAGTCTTTTGCTGTAAATAAAGCACTGCTGCTTTTCTGTTACCTGAAAAGTACTTCACAAACGGGTCTTGTGCTCAGTGCCTCTGTGTCTTCACCAGCCTCTCCTCTGTTATTCCTCAGGCTACTTCTGTCAGTGCAGCGCCTCCTTCATGGGCACACACTGTGAGATTGGCATCAGCCCTTGTGCCTCCAACCCCTGCCTGTACGGGGGGACCTGTGTGCCCCGGGCAGACGACTTCTACTGCCAGTGCAGAGGGCAGTACTCAGGACAAAGGTGTAGTATCATGGCTTTCTCTTGTTTTACTAACACACACTGTGTTTGGTCTCAACTACATTGCATACATTGCTACATTGTAAAATGACCGTTCTGAAATTGTGGTTTATGTAGAAATAAAAGAATCATATGTCATCTTGCTAATGTTAATGCTTTAGTTTCAGCCAGTAGCTTGCCCAAGGTCATATTAAGTAAACATTTAGCTGAACTAAAGGTCTTTATCCACATCCCAAAAGTCATCATTTTTGTAAAAGCATTTGCAGAGATCTTGTTTTATCAGAAGTAAAACTTAAGAGTGCTTGTTCCTGTAGTGTAAGAGTTTTCAAATTTTGAGGCACTTTTGCTCCCAGATACAGTGAGAACAAAAAATTGATTCAAGACCATCATCATGCTCTTGTAAGGTTGCATACTGTTTTATTTTGTTAATATTGTTTTCCGAAAATAAAGCTGTGGGCTGTGGCATCTGTTTTGGCTGCGGGTAATGGATAACAATGTTGGTAGTGAATTCACGCTGCGTGGCCTTGCCATTTATGCACTTGAATAAATGTGCAGTTTGCCCTAATGTCCCATAAATGACTTTATGCAAATTCAATTTGAAAGAATTTAGAAAAATATTATTGTATGGTAATTTGACAATTCATTATCGCCTGCATAACAAGATTGTGGCTGTGCCTGTTTCTGCTTGATGGAGGAATATAATCAAATCATTGCCAAAATTGTTTATTTTGTTGATTGAAGTACTATACTGCACACCATTTTCATAGTCCTGCTCAGATACAAATAGAGAGTCATCTGCATTCATAAATTATCAATCTCACCCAGTTTTCATGCTGTAGGCTATCCTGCAGCAACATCAAAATGAAGTCTTTTTAGTTTTCACTAAACAGGAGTCTTGTGTAGCTAATTGAAAAATATTTGAATACTAAATAAAACGAAGCAGTATGCACAAATTACTGCATATACTGTATGTAAGTCCACTACTCAGTTAGATTATTCTTCACATGTTGATGTAGGATGCTTCAGTAAAAATATATTTAATTCTCCAGGTGCCAGCTTGGGCCATACTGCAGAGACAACCCCTGTAAAAACAGCGGGAAGTGTATTGACAGTCTGGATGGTCCAGTATGCGAGTGTGAAGCCGGTTTTCAGGGAGACAGGTATGTGCCAGTTTTAAGTTAAAATTCATGTATTGAAAGTAGTTTTAATCTCACAGGTCAAGATATTTGAAACCATTGTTCCATGTCTATCGTCCTGCACCAAAGTTGTTTCTCTCCCCATCACACTCCACCTTCCTCCATGTGTTTTCCAGGTGCCTCAGTGATGTTGATGAGTGTGTCAAGAACCCCTGTGCCAACGGAGGCCTGTGCCAGAACACATACGGCTCTTACAAGTGTAACTGCTCTCTGGGCTTCAGTGGGCAGATGTGCGAACTCCGCGCTGAAGTTCGCAATGAATTTGTCTCCACCTCTTGGAACATCGGTCTGGAGGAGGTGATTGGAATCGTGGTCTTCGTGTCCAGCATCTTTTTCCTGGTCCTCCTCTTCATCATCATCCGCAAGAGGGTGTGTCGCAGGTCAAAGGCTGGCAACGAAGACAAACACGCCGGAGGCTCAAATGTGCCTCACTCCTTCCTCCAGAGGCCTTACTTTGATACCAAGCTCAGCAAGAACATTTACTCAGACATCCCGCCTCAGGTCCCCGTGCGGCCCATCTCCTACACCCCCAGCATTCCGAGCGACTCGCGAAACAACCTGGATCGAAACTCCTTTGAGGGCTCAGCCATCCCGGAGCATCCGGAGTTCAGCACCTTCAACCCTGACTCCGTGCACGGGCACCGCAAAACTGTAGCCGTGTGTAGCGTAGCGCCCAATCTCCCGCCTCCCCCTCCTTCCAACTCGGTCTCGGATAGCGACTCCATCCAGAAGCCCAACTGGGACTATGATTATGACGGTAAGCTTGTTTAAGTGTCAGCAACTGTACTTACCTCGCCATGGCGATGAGTGGGCACTCGTTCCCGTGAGATCCAAATCACTGCATAACATATGCCGCTATTTAAAGCACCATCCAGTATTCTGAGTGCAAACATTTTAGTGTGGGTGGTACGGCTGCACAGTTATCACCAAAACTATAATTGCTGATTAATTCCCTTTATTGCTTGGGCGATTGCAATTTCGATTAAAACTGCAATTAAATTTCTTGCTAACTGCATATACTGTATTAAAGCGTGATGTGTGTATTAAAGCGTCTTCTTCAGCGTTAGGTAAGTTTGGTTCGACGTCACACTCGATTCAGAGAGGAAGCCAAGTGAGCAGGACAGATTTAATGGTGTTGTTCTCATGGGTTCTGACTTTTTGATGCGCTCATTCAGTTAGGAGCGCTTTTTTCACGTCTAGTGTGAAACACATTTTACTTTTTTACTCATTTTACTTGAGGGCCTACCTGTTCAATTGTTTTGGCTGTGCAGGGCAGAAACAGACTAGTAGGCTGCAGGACCAAAGTGACTCAGACTCAAATCATGTGACTCATGTGAATACCTCCCACGTGACTGGTGGGGATTACAAATCCCATTTGCTGTTTTAGTAGAAAAAAAAATTGACACAGCAGGAGTTTAAAGGAATGCCGTGATTATGACTTTTTATGATTACTGTATCCCCAAAGGCTGTAATTGTAATCTTGATTTATATGTAATTAATTCTGCAGCTCCCGTGAGAATCAACCCCCTTCAGTCCTGGCAGGGTTACTGAGATGCCACAGAAATGTGCAGAACCTCTTTAGACATTTTGTCAGCAGAGCAACCTCACACTAAAACCCCATTCCTATGCTTTCCCTTGCAGCTAAAGTCGTGGACTTGGACCCGTGTCTGACCAAGAAGCCTGTTGAGGACAGCGCCTGCCACCCCTATAACACCAGGGGTAGCATGTCTGAGGTCCAGTCCCTCAGCTCCTTCCAGTCAGAGTCCTGTGATGATAACGGTACGCTGCTCCTCTTACAATGTTTGAATTTTTACCTCTTCTGTCAATAGAGATAAGCAATCATGATAAAAGGCATGAAACTTTTACTGCAGAATAGATTGTAAAATGCAGCGTTGTACAACACATGAGATGTCTGCATGCTTGCAGTGGAGGGCACACATGCTTCACAGGTGTGATTTTATTTGTTAATTTTTTGTTTTATTTATTTATTTTAAATCTTATCTCCCTGAGGGGTTTTTAAACTGTTGCCCTTGGCTTGTCTATATGCTAACTCTCTCTCTCTGCATGCTCAGAATGGATGGCCCAATAGTGGCTCTGGGTCACATGTTCTTTTCTCTTTCTTTTTGCTGCGGGGCTTCAGCTCCCATATGGATCAAATCAGTCCACAGATCCAGAACAAGGTTTTAAATAGGGGTCCAGCCTGTAAGTCCTCAATCACCACCGGTACAGAAGGAAGCAATCAAAACAGCTTGTAGTATGTAA
>OMLF01036427.1:14465-39376 GCA_900302615.1 Holocentrus rufus | reverse complement strand
TCCGGGGAATTGCACTGATTCTTCCATCTGTACTGCGAATAGCACCCCCCCTAGCATCTCAGTATGTTGTTGTCATGTGTTATCTTGCACAAACAAACCAGACCCTCCTACCCACTGTGTCGCGTTCCACCATTGTCTTGTGCCCAGCCATGGTAAACCCAGACATTCAGTGTCCGCACGGAAAAGAGAATTAAAAAAAAAAAAATGTTTCCAGCAACAAGGACAGAAATTTTCGTAGGGGGGGTATCGCTTGTGTTGGCATCACTCCCACAACCATGCACTCCATATGTGTTTTTCTTTTTTTATTTGCCAACGCAATTGTACTAATGGTAGATCTCTTTTACCCATTCTCCCCTTCCCTACCTCTCACAAGCCTCCATAGTGACGGTAATCCACCTTGTCAACTCTGTTGTTGACACGGTGGAAGGAGAAGGTACTCTTTTATTGCTTCCCTCTGCCAGTAGTTTTGTCCTTGGTGTTGGGATGTGAAGCCTAGGTTGTAGAAATGCCATTTCCTTACACTGACACGCCGAGTCAAAGCCAGCATTGTTCCAGTCTGGACTCAGTCGTTATTTATACAAGATATGCAAATGTAACATTAGCCAATTGACAGAGGAAGCGAAGTATTGCCTAGAGGTCTCTAGATCGTTTCCAAGTCTTGATTATGCGCCTCAAGATGTCTGTTTAAGAAAATGGCAAGTCTGTTGTCCATAGATTAACCTGTCATTCTTTTTATAATTTTGTTTTTCAGTGTTTCATTATCCATATTTCATTCTTGTTCTCAGCCGGCTGTTCTTTCTCTCAGGTTTTAATTTGACTTGTTCTTTCTCTCTCCTCCTCTTTGCCTCATGTAAAGAGTCTTTTTTGGCTCATGACCTCAAGAACCCAAGAGGTGACTTTTTCATCTTTGTTTGCCTGAAGTCCAGTGGTGTTGCCGTGTCCCACCCTCCCTATCTGTTAACCACTAACCCAACGCTTATCGAGGAGGGTATTAAACACGTCGTAAGGCTGCGCTGGTGTGACAGTGAGTGGTTTGTGCATCAGCGGCCTTATGAGGTGTTTAGAGTTACCTCTGCCTGTATACGATTATTTTTCATCCCCAAAACGTTCCCTTGCATGGCTTTGATGCTGTGACAACATTAGAGAAAATTCAATTAATCCAAGCATTATTTGATCAAAGGTGTAGTCCAGTCACTAGACCACTCTAACTTTGTGGGAGCCTGTGTGTGTGTGTGTGTGTGTGTGTAACTGTTGCCAAGAGTCTAATTTTGTCACAGGACCTACAGTAATTAGATTCAAAGCACTTGGACCCCAAAATGTGTGTTGCGTATTACTAAAATTGTATCGTTATGCATAATAACTTTCTCTCTCTGATGTCTGAAACCAGAGTGCATCAAAGCTTTGAAATTAAATATTAAGATTCATTGCATTTTAAATAAGAGCACTGTGTGTGCGTGTGTGTGTATGTGTGTGTGTGAGTGTGGTGGGAAGGGCAGTTCTGCCTTAAGTTTGTGAATGTATATATGGTGTGTTCACAAGTATTGTCATGAAGTGGTGGGTGTAAAAGTGTTGATTAATGAACAGTGTGTTAATGTTGCATGGTGTGGGTTTTAACATTAACACGATGGTGTTTGGTGATTTTCAGTAACAATATGTAATGCATTGTCCTCTGGCATGTTGATGTCATTTAAAGCTATCTAAATTGTGTGTGTGTGTTTTGGGTTTTTTCCTATCAAACAGGATATCACTGGGACACATCTGATTGGATGCCAAGTGTTCAACTTCCTGGAATCCAGGAATTCCCACAGTATGAGGTTGTGGAGTCCCCCGCCCCCCTGTACAGCGACCCGAGCGCCATTGATACCGACTACTACCCCGGTGGCTTTGACATCGAAAGCGACTTCCCGCCGCCGCCCGAAGACTTCCCCGCAAACGAGGACCTGCCGCCGCCGCCTCTGCCAGAGTACGCCGACCGCTACGACACCCTGCGGCCCCTGGGCAGGGACCTGGATCCCGCTCCCGGTAGTCCAGGGGGCTCATTGGGTGTGCGCCAGCGCCCGGCCCTGCCCCAGCTCTACAGCCTTAACCAGTATCTCCCGCAGCACTCCTACCCAGGCGAGGGGGGCGACGCCGAGGGCCAAGGCGCCAGCGCCACCTCCACCACGGCCAACACCACCCCGGCTTCCACCATGGGCACCGGCGGCTACAGAGGAGGCTTCCCTCTGGGCTACAGCCGGGACTTTGACACCCCCGCTCTGGACAACATGTCTATGTCTCTGTACACGTCCACAGCCTCTTGCTCGGACATGTCGGCGTGCTGCGAGGAGTCCGAGGTGATGATGAGCGACTACGAGAGTGGCGACGAGGGTCACTTTGAGCGGCTGGCCATACCAGCGCTGGACTCCCAACAGCACACTGAAGTCTGACACTGGATCCAAACAAAAGTGCCTGAACCCACATCGAAACCTTACGCTACTCCTTCCCCCTGCCTCACACACACACACATACACACACACACACACATATACGCACACACACACCTCCCACCCTGACTCCCTTTCCCTTTTTTCCCCACAATGTGTGCGCACACAGAACACAACACTACCCTCTAAACAAACACAAATACATGCACACACACACCAACACACAGTGTCACAGTGCAGGGGTTGTTGAGGCTGGTTGTGAAGGCCACTCGGCTGGGAAGGTCTCAGAGAGCTACAGGAGAGGACTCTGTAGCCTCCTCACATCTGCTCAGTCCGACTCACACCCTCTGAGCTGGCGGTGCCATTGCTTTAAGTAACTGTCATCATGCACAAGAAATGGATTGTCTGAAGGAACCACACGTAAATGTAGAACAGAAAAAGCATCTACACGATCATCGTCATCAAAAAAAAAAGAAAGATTTCAAGGTGATACATTTATTTCTTTAAATAAAACCAAGCAAAATGTTTTTATACAAGTCCTCATTTTCAGTGTAAATTTAAATGTACAGTTTTGATTTTAAAGTTTACTAGGTTTTGTAGATATTTTATGCTTTTATTTTCAACAAAAAATGAGTTAAATGGTGTGACATTATCAGCCTTACTGTGCTTACATTCACAAAAATGAAATGTTAAAAAAAAAATGAAAAAAAAAGAGAAGAGCGTGGCTTTTCCAAACACAATGTATCCGTAAAGTTTATTGTCTCCTGCTCATTTCAAAAAGGGTCTTCAATGAACGACTGCATATTCTTGTGTTGTTGTTTTTATTTGTTTGTTTGTAAATTTCAACTTTGGAACCTCTTTATTTTTCCACCAAGAAAATGGGACCCAATATATTTATAGTGCAAAGTTATCCATGGACACATGACTTTTTCAGGTGTCTATGTGTGTGTGAGCAATGCTATGGTCTTGTTAAGGTTTTTATTGAATACTGCCACAAGCTCACGCTTTCCTACTGGCAATAAATTATTCCTAAAAAACATTTTACCGTCGTCATGCATTTATTTATATATTTTTGTTTTAGATAACATTTAACTTTCAATTACGGAGGATCATCTCTAAATCCAAATGTAAACAAAAGAAAAGCCTCGCCACAGAACATCAGAGGGATTCAAGAAATTACCAAATTTCGTGTTGATAAAAGCACACAGTTAAACATTGTTGTAAATTATTTGTTAAGGCATGAAAGGCTTATCTATTTTTGTTTATCTATGTTTAGGCTTATCTATGTTTGTTTTGTTTGTATTGTTTGTACGAAAACATTTGCAAGCTTGTACTTTGGAGTTACTGTTAAATTTATGCAGTACTTGCAGAATAATTTGTATTTACAATCACAGCAATATTTATGACATATTTGACTAATACAATGTAATGATTACCTAAGGCTTTTTTTTAGCTTAGGAAATAAGGTTTTGAAGATCCAAGTTAATCAAACAAAATTCCCCATTTTAAAATGTTCAGCCCCTGCAGCTCGTCTCCAGCCTGCACAGATTCTCTCAAATTCTTGTCACCCCCTCCTTAAACACCCTCTGATGTTCAGAAGCAGCTTGCATAAAATTCAAAACCCTGTTTAGACAGCCGGACTCTGATTCTTCCAGGCCGTGGTCCAGCAGTACATGCTAGCACTTTGTGTTCCGCCTCTGCTGAGCTTCCCTGCCTGCAGCGGTCTGGTCGTCGCTCCACCCAGGCTTCACTCTCTCTCCAGTGGAGAGATGACCCTCCGACCTCTATCAGGAGAGCAGTCGCCCCCACATCTTCTGTTACAGGATGAGGACACACACACACACATACCTGTGTGCCCTTACTAATGTTTACTCATGAGTTGCCTTCAATATCAGTTTCACTGAAAGCACCTCTAAAAATGGTTTACTCACTCAAAAATTAAAAATGACCTTGAAAGAACATAATTCTGCAAGAATAATGTAGTGGAGCTAAAAAACAAACAGACAAAAAAACAGGCTCAGAATCATGTTTTTAAGTTTTCATGTATGTATAAAGTGCATATTATTCCTTAACATTCTTCTGTGACATTTTTTATCTTCTTATCCAGATCTATTAATTTAAAGTGGGAATGCACTTTTCTTTCTCAGCCAGGTTGCAACATTATTTGGAGAAAGAGGCCTTGGGTTAAGTCGCAGGTCTACAAGAAGACAGGCCTACTTTAACCATCACCTATGAGACGTAATGGAGTGTAATGATTTCTCAACCTCCAGCGCTGGATAGTAATCTAACCACTTTGCAACCACTCATGTGCTCCTTAATCTCATGCTTGATGGATCCAATTAAGTTCATAAATAGCACCAGGTGTTTTTTTCCATTAAATAAAGCACAGATTTCATTCATATGCACATTATGGAACCATAGAATGGAGTTATTTGTAATTGGAGGCGTTCTGCTTCAAGGGCTGTGGTTATTAGCTTTCATTGGGAAGATCCAGGTGTCTGCAGTACTCCATAACAGCCACAAGATGGCTGTATATGCTAACACTGTCAACCAAGAGACGACAGCACTGATGGAACCAGAAACAGTGAAAAACAGCAGAGACCAGGGATTTGTGTCAGCTCTCACAAGCTAAATGGGGTTTACAGGTTTTCATTTCAAACACTCTGCCAGGTGATGTCACTCATTACTTCCCCCTGTCTGGATCAACATGTGCAAGTCAGTTAAATCAGCTGATGTAGGGAATGGTTCGAATGGAAACCTGCACAGTATTCTGGTACATGGTTGAGAGCCACTGAGCACCAGGATGTAAACAAGTGCTGCACAAATTCTGTCTGCCAACAGTAATACTCTCCTGCCCGTCCTCCTGGATCAGACCAAAGAGCCACAGAAAGCTTTACAAAGCTTCTTTGACTCGATCTTTGAAAGGTCTTTTTAAGTCATAAAAAAACAAAAAAATATATTTTCTACGTACGGTATGCCTGCACTGAATAAAAAACATAAGTCAAGATCAGTTTTTCTTTCATCAGAAATTAAGCCTAGATTCAATGTAAACAGTGTGTACATAAAACAGTTGCCTTATCACTGGCTCCTTGTACAGTTGAACTGATATTTGGTAGTCAAATTATACAGACGTGTATGATGTTAAAAAACCCATGTCATGCATTTAAAAATGTAAATGCCTAGTTTGTATGTGCGTGGGTGTATGTGTGTCTCTTTGTGTGTGTGCATGTGTGTGTTTGTGTTAGAGAGAGAGGGCACTATATTTTCAACCTATATGTACACTACAGCTTTTGTCTATGTATGTCTGCACAAAACTTCAACCCCCGAGGCACAGTCGCGTCTCAACATCAATCCACCTCAGCTATCTGCCCAAACAATGGTCTCTGCAGTCACTGAAAAGGAGAAACGCTTAGCCACTGTGGGTAAACAAAGGCACTTGAAGCCTGAAGTGGTTCACTCAGTGTGGCACAGGCAGGTGTGAGTATTGCTGAGATGTGCCCTGCATTGTAGATCAGGAGTGGAGGGAGGGGAAGATGGAGTGAGTGAGTGAGCGAGTGAGTGAGTGAGTAAGGCAATGGCAGTATACTACCAATGCCAATGGCCAATACTGGCTGCTTTAGATGTTTTAATGATAGTTTAAGAGCAGCTTCAGAAGAAATAGTGTTTTATTACAACAAAGGACCCAATCACTATTTGAATGTTCAACCAACCAAATCTTAATAATAATCATAATCATAATCATAATCATAATAGAAATAAATCCAATCTGGTATCTTTGTCAGGAAACTGCTAGAATAATTTCCCAATTCCTGCTGGAATTAAGAATCACAAACAGTCATAATAATACCAATATTGGCAGAAATAGCACTAGTAATGATATGCTATCTATGTAACAGTTATGTAAAAAAATGAAATGACTGGGAAAAAAATACATGAGAAACAACCCAATATTAAATAGTGTGCATAATCAAAACCGCCAACATAAAAGGAAGTCCATAAAAATGTGTAGTTAATGAATTCTCCAATCCACCTGTTATTGTGGTCTGTGAATGAAAAAAAAAGAGGAGGTCCCTGCCCCGTAGATGTTCGAAGATTAAGTGAGTAAATCTGCCTCTGTATCACTGTTTGTGTGCGCACTCATATGCTGTGAGTGCACATGTGTGAGACGGAGAGAGACAGACAGACAGAGAGACCACTGACCCCAATAATCCTCTTTCTCCCAGCATACACATCTCTTTCCTGGGTGGAGCTCTGGTGTTGTCATGGCAACCAACCAAGTGGAGGAGGGAACAACACCAGATAAAAGCAAACACTCTTGTTTCTCTGTGGGATGTACTGATGACCAGTGAAGCGGGAGGGACATGCCGGGCTTGTGTAGAGACTGTACTCATTACATTACTTCTGTCTCCTCTCCTTGCTTTGCTGACAGCTCTGTCAAATGAGCGACAAACGCCGAGGCGAGCGGGGGGGAATTCTCTCCGCACCCAGTCCTCATCATGGCTGCTGGGGTGCACCGCTCTTTTCCCTCCCCCCACCTTCAGCATGTCTCTCCCCGCTTCAAACTCCTCCTTCTCCCCCGTCCAAAAAAAAAAGGAAAAAAAAAACCCCTCATCCGTCTCTCTTGAGCTTGTTTCTCTGGTTCCCATCCTGCTTGAGGAGACCCCATCTTACACCCTCCCTCCACGCCTCTCCTCGTTTATTCAGCAAATGACCTCAAGATAGACTTCTCCTTTGTAGGCCTTTTTTTAAAACCATGCTAGTACTTCTCTATTTCTCTCTCGCTGTCTGTCCTATTTTCCTCCTTCTCTGTCAATTCAATTTCAATTCAAAGGTGTGTTATTGAAATATAAAGGCACTTATTACCAATTCTAAAACTCTTTTCTCCCTTTCTGCCTCTGTTGAAGACTAAAAAATGACTGACATAACGTTACACAAAGCTAGTATTCATAGATACATTCTGTGCCAAAGCATTATTCCTCCTTACTCCTTAAGTCCCATTTAATAAAAGTAAACCCTTGTAGCTACAACATGCTTTCCTAAAAGCATGCGTGTAAAAACAAAATACAGTATCCCCTGCAGATAGGTCTCTGTCTCCCTCTCAGATGCCTGTTCATTACGTATCATGGTTTGGGTGACATGCACTATGCTCGCTCCTCTACCTACCACTGAAATTATTGATTTATGAGCCACTTCAATTATCCATTGGACAATCTTCATGCTTCGGATGATTATAAAGACACTGTGGGGAATGTAGTGATGTGATGTGCTCCAACAATGAATGTGAGGTAAGTATACAAACTGTCAGCCACTGATTTGAAAGACAGTTTTGCATGCATGATTAATTGTGTGGCATTTCAAATGCATTATCAGTGTGTAATTTGTAGACCATCAGCATGAGCAGACTGTTCACATGTTAATTTGACATGCTGTATTTATAGCAAGCAGAGATCTCAGGAGGTAAACGGTGACTCTTCTTCACTGCACCATGACTCCATGATGCATGAGTTACTATATATAAAGAGTATTTGAGCAAAAATAAGATTACATTATTTGATTTTGGCCCCAAATTAATTAGGCCTTAATTCAATTTGCACACCGAAACTGGGTTTATTGCCTGCAACAACTGACATTCCTCCGTGTTTAGCAGGCAAGCCATAAAATACACAAAAAGACAGTTTCCTTTTGCAGTCTAGTGCCTCAGCGTTTTCCATTTGCTCTTCTGACGCTGTCAAGCCTTCATTTCTCATCCAGCAAAATTCCAGTGACTGAATATCAGCAAATGACACTTCAAATCAGAGATTCACTCATTTCTTTGCTCCCATCTTCTCTCTCCCACGTGCCTTTCAGTGTTTCTACTTTTTTTTATATTTTTGTTGTACTGTCTCACTCACTTCCTGCACCAGTCATTCAAAAAGTCTCCTGCTAATTCTGTTTCTTTCTTTTTGTTTTGATAGACATGGAAGGCTTTTTATGTAATATGTTTGTTTCAGTGTGCTCACACATACTGCATGTACTGATCAATGTCTGGTAGCAAGGACACACTGCACCCACTAATGTTCATGTGTAGGGAAAGAAAAAAAAACAAAACAAAACAAAAAAAAGGGAGCTTGAAATGTAATATACAGAATATACAGAGCCAGAAAATGAGCAAACAAAAAGTATGGCACACGTTTTATTGTAAGAGGCTATATGTATACCTTGAAATAGAGGAAATATTATAAGATGCAGAAAGGTGAACGATAAAGGTAGAGCTACAAAGGGAGCTTGGATTCTTATGTCTACTGAGTAATAAGCTTGGAATGCTGTCATAAGTGTTGAAAACAGTCCAGGTTGAACTGTTAATGAAACAGATGTAGGTTAAGGACAAAAGGTGAGAGGCTGCTCCGAACAAAGCCAAGGTCAGGGGCGGATCATTGTACCGCATTACACATGCAAAACACTGCTACATGCACGATTGATTGAAACCGAGTGAAGTTCCAGCCCAGCGGCAAGGAAAGGTAGGGAGTTCTCACCATAGCCAGTAATGTTAAAAACCCACTCTCCGTCATCTCTGACTCAGTCACTACTTGTCTGAATTCCTAACATAATACAAGTATGGTGATTGGCATATGTTTCTGTTTTTCTTGCAGCATGATGGAAAGATGACCTAGGCCTGGGTCACGAAATGCAAACAGGCCAGAAAATATGTCTCATAACTGTGATGTCAGAAATAAGAAACAGTAGCTAACAAACTAATGCTGGCACCCAGTAACATTCTGTGAGTCTGTCTCTCTTTAGTGCAGTTAATTTTGAAAATGCCTGGACAAAATTTCCAAAAACCGCCTGGGAATATATATACTTACCATATAGGGTATAATATGTGTCCAGCTGTTGCTAGCTGCTGTTACCCAGTCAACGTAAGGTTAAAGGATTTTAATGCCCAATGCATTTGTTTCTTAACAAATGAAAACTAGCTTAGTTACATGCTTGCAAGCTGTAGGCATCTTGACAAATAATTTAATATGTGTCCTGCATGGATACAGGCATGCACAAACTTCAAGTAGCATCACTCACTGAGATGATCCTTTGGAGTAGAAAACAGTCATAGTTTGGGATTAATAGGTTGAGCAAAGAGAACAAAACACATGGGCAGTTTCATTTACTATATCTGCTGCAGGTGAAACATCATGATTACTAGGCACTCAGGAGCTGAAGCTCTATAAGTGCTGTGCTCTGTGTATTTCTTCATTTGTGCATTCATGTGTAATGCTTGCTGCGATGCACGCTGCTTCTGGGAATTACAGTATGCAGCGGTGAGGTGTGCAGAGCCCCAAGAACCCTGTATGAGGGAAATACAGTGTGTACTCATACACCAGTCAGTACGGTAGAAATCAAACAAGCATCAGTAAACTCCTGTTTGTGCTTCGTACATCCACATACCAGCAGGCTGCTCAGTGATTTTCTAGCTGTGGTGGTTAAGTCAGCTCATGAATTAAAGGTTTTGTTCAGTGATTCTCCTACAACAACAACACTGTGCCACCACAGCACTTTGGTGTTAACAGGTGGAGTTTTTAAAGTCAAAGCAGATTCACTCACTCCAATCATGCATACCCTCCACTGCGCTGCAAATAGAGTAAGGATGCGAAAGTGAGTTTTGAAAGCCAGAAATCTCTGCACAAGGCGAAGTCATTGTTAAGTCAGTGGCATTAATCAACAATCCTATCAACTCCCCGCAGATCAGTATGTGACAGTGAAAATCGTACTGCACCTTTGGATGTGTGATGAAGAGAGCTTCAATGGTTGGGTGGATCACCCTTATTATAAATAAAGTGGGAATGTCACGCAATGTTGTGTCAAGAGTGATCTTCCATTAGTGCCATCAGCTGACCTATAAAGGTCACTACATTCAGACATGTGCAGTTCAACAAGCCCCTGATAAAAATCCCACAAGCACTTAGCAACTTCAGCAGATATGGAAGAACCTCAATGTAGATTCTTGCATGGCAACAGCAAAATGTGAACAAGACAAATGGGTCATTCTGTCAGAATGCAGGAGAAAGGCTGCAAATTCTCAGAATGCAGGAAAAAATACAGGAAATACAGGAAAAATTTCCATTATATATGAAACAGCACTGTGAGACGTACAGCTGTCTAAACTTAAAACATTAATGAATAGTCAGCTCTAATGCATGCAGGAGCTTCATGTAAGCATCTCAGTGAAAGTTCATTACTCACACCACACATCTCCATACTGTGCGTGCATGAACCAGAAGCACCTTTCATTCATCATGTTTAGCGGCTTATTCCTATTCAGGGTCACAGGGGGATGGAGCTACAGCCTACCATACAGTGATGCTGCTGGCCTCATATTCATTCACCCATTGTTATCCATGCTGTACTGACCCATTTATTGTTAACACCCCCCTCCCGCAATTACCTCCTACGATATATATAATGAATTGTGTACTAAATCATAATATCTAATTATTAAATTCTCCTTATATGGAGGTCTCTAAGACAAAAGCTTATGCTTTTGGCTTTGCATATAAATGTCCTCAATATGATAAAGTATGAGACGATCTGCCCATCATGCTTGAGCCTTCAAGTAGGTCTACTGTAGGTGTTTCCCTCCCTGTGTTGGTCTGATCTTTTTCCACGCTGAAACAGGTAATTGAATGATTTTTCAGAATAATTATGAATGGGGGCTTGAAATGATACAAGGCACGCCTGCGAAAACCCGTGAATGAACGTGCATGTGTGTGACATGGGAAGAAGTGGGAAGGGTCTCCATCTACTGCTTTACTCCTCTTTGCCGCCAAGCGACAGCATTTCCCCCTTCCAAATAAAACCGCACATCGCTCTTTGGCTGTTTAATCACACGCTGGGAAGGTTTGAAGTTGCAGCTCCATGTCACACATACGTACCAGCAAAGTGATGGGCACACAGTCGGTGTAGACACTGACAGTGAAGCGACTTGAGGGAAGAGGCAGAGCCAAAGCAACGGAAGCTGGGAAAGTCCACTGGGAATCAGAGAGAGGATGAAAGCCGCGGGATACGAGGCTTATACCACAGCACCGGCGTCTCCACAATCTAGATTTTAGGACACATGGGAGTCGCGGCACGTTGGTTTAGCTAAGTGAGAAAGTTTCGCAGATATATAGCCTACAATGGTAATAAATGGGTCTCACCTGAACAGTTCCTCGCTAGACCAGAATGACCACGTCTTGAATCGCCCCCCTTGGGTTACAACAACTTTGGGGTGCTTCCTCATATTCACTATCGTAGTTGACATCCTGGGCAACCTCCTGGTGATTTTCTCCGTGTATCGGAACAAGAAGCTCAGGAACGCAGGTGAGTAAAGTCAAAGTGGCGAGTCGGTGCGTCGCGCGCCCAAGTGTTGGGAGTTCGCGCGCGTGTGATTGGGCGTAATTGATTGGAAAACAAAACCTGAGACTCGAAAATGTTCCCATTTGCAGAGCGACCAGTTGGGATAGAGTGAAATTATGTAAATGATGGAATGCGTCGATCTTTTGTGTTATGTGCCATCACAGCGCACAATACGCGCTATGGACGGGTTAGCCTATTTGCGATCCATCAGTGTTGCAAGACAGTGTGGGCATGCCAGTGTGTTTCAGCGAGATCTAACGAGCATGTTAGGCTGTTAGAGATCCGAGCCGGAGAAAGGTGCCCGGTCTTCGCCATATAGCCAGTCTATACATATCTTATAGCTCTGCCAAATTTGAGCCCTTAATTTATTATATAATAACCATTACGCACTCATTTCTGTGTGCGGTACCATACTAGATTATAGGCTCAGTGTGTTGTTTCGCTACCATATCGTACTTTTTTTATTTTTGTTCCCTGTGGAATCGCTATAATGTTACCATAGAGACTTATAGTTTGACTGTGATATTTGTATAGTACAATTCTGAAATTAATTGCAGGATCGCTGTAGTTCCTTTAGTTGATTTTATAGGCAATCGACATTGACCTTGACTTTGTAGGCTATTGCTACTTTTGGAGCTGATTTAATCTTCACTGACATATAGGCAACAAAGTAGGCTACAGCAGGCTCCGAGTGGAGAAACACTACAGTAATTTCTGGGCCACTGTATGGAGCGGCGGGAAAGCACACCATTTAGCTTTCTTCTATATCTGTGTTACCTAACCGGGAGATTTGCAACAGTAACAGCTGTTTTTGTCCCCAGCTCCATGGTGGAACTTAAGCTATGCGCGTTTTTATTATGATGGAAGGGATGCTATAGGGGTTTAAAGTCGGGTGATGCGCACCCTCAGTTCACTCCGGGCTTCATCAAGACTTACAGACCAGTGTTTGTCTCTGTAAATGAAGCTGGTGAAACGCTCATAATTTAATACTCTACAGAAGAACAGTCTGCTCCTCTGAAACCCCAAGAGGCTCCTGCCGTGCTCAGTCCTACAGACACTAACTGGCAGCTATACAATAATGTCATAGCTGTCATCATTTGGAGGCTGGGGTAGGATGATTTGCAGATACACTCCTGACATCATGTTTCACTCATGCACAAATGTTTGGGTCAGAATGTATTTCCATCATCAGCATGGAGAGAAAATAGCCCTACAAATAATATTACATGTGAACTACATGCTTATGTATGAGGATTTGATTATTGCTTCTTCCTGGGATTTCTCCACCCATTGGTCTATGATAATCCCTCCATTTGATAAAACGCACATGCAACTGTGCAATAGCTGCACCGGATTTGGGTCTCTTAATAATGGTGCAAATAACACAGTTGTTTCCTAGCTGTCACATAAACTAGAATTTTGCGCTGGAGGAGAAGAGATTACATCTGTGTGATTTGGTATGCGACATTATTGGATGTAAAATTGCGAAAGAAAGTCTCTGAGAAGTGGAGAGATAAATTTAGGGAACAGCATCTTTGAAGCTGTTCCATTCATTAAATGTAAGGAGGTCATAATGCAGCTGGAATTTAATCAACCATGCAGTTAAGATGTATTATCTCCATAGAATTTATTAATGCCCAGCTAAGTACATGTGCTGATCTGTCCATTCACACTGATGAAAATATACAGCCTTAATTTCAGCTCATCAGATAAGGAGATAATTCCTTTTTGCCTCACTAACTGAGGTCCTATAAAGTCCTGAATAAACGTCCGGTGTGAGAAGATCAAAGGGAGATCAGGGAAAAAATACAAGCCTAATCATGTTTTCAGTGAATACTAACAAGCCCCGTGTCGACCACTGCCCTGGTTCGACAGGTTCGTGCCTTTCAAGCACATTTTCTGTTTCCCAGGCGAGGTCCTGAAGACATGCATGCCTAACTTAAGGCTCTGGGGATTTCTGTTCTAATCATGCCACAAAAGGTATTGATTGATATAGAATTCCCCCTCCCCCCCCTTTTATGCTTTCTCACTGCCGTAGTGTCATGATGACAGGTGGCCTGTTAGTTTGTTATACTGGACATCATGGCAGTTCACTGCTGCTTGTTTGGGTGGATGGATGGATGGATGGATACTGTAAAGATAGACATGAGTCTGTCTTCAACAGCAGACTTAACTTTTAAGTGACCTACGTGGAAAGTGGATTCAGCCCCCCCATTTTCCCTCCTCTAAGAGGTGCATTTCCTGTTGTTGACTGGATGGATTCTTATCTGTGAAAAACATGAGTGGGCAGAAATGTTCTTGGCTTGAACTATATGCTGTCCGTAGCACCTCAGCAATCCAGCAAAAGGTTGAAATAAGTATTAAGGATCGAAATAGACTCAGCAGAGAACCTGGAAGGAGTTCTTAAGTCCCATGTGGCAGGTAGCACCACTGCTTATCTACACACTTAAAACCCTCTGTCATTGTGTGTGTGAGTGAGTGAGTGTGTGTGGACGAGCAAAACAAAGATAGCACTTTCAGATTCTGTAGTATGACTCATGTTGATGCAAAATTGTCAGAAAAAATATGAGAAAAAACATAATTTTTACTTGTTTCTTCAGTTTGATCGAGAATAGCACCCAAATGTTCTATCAAAGCAGAGAGCTTTACAAGTTTGACAGCAGAGGAAACTTGAAACAGTGAGTTACTTACCTGTCAGACTCTGAAATGGCAGATAAAATCCGGGCAGAGGGATACCTTGGTGTATAGTGTGACAAGGCCCCTCGTGAACCTCAGATAAATCCAGAGATCTGCTGCTGCTGAATACACCAAAGAGCCCCACATTTGAGGGGGGCTGTCTGTTTTTGAGTGTGACAGGGAATTTATCCTTCCCCAGTCTTGCGTGCCTTGGCTGTGTGCCGGCAGAATGTTATTTCCGATCATTCACGTTCATTACCCCTCTAGTATCTGTTATAATTGCCCTCAGCGTAATGACTGTTTGAAGCATTTAATGCAGAATTAAGTGGCATTTGCGTGTCTCCAATTAAAATGAATGTTTTAGGTCTCTAAATATCCATCAGCTTTGTTGGGAGATTCTAAACGGAAATTGGCTCAGCACTGAGGAGCTTAATGAAGGGATGACTGTGAAACTGAAACAAATCCCCTTCTGTAGATATTATACAGTGGTTGTTGATTCCCCAGCATCCTGTTGTATTTTTATCGCGAGGAAAGCCATTTGAAAAACTTTTGTGAGGAGCTGTTAAGCCTTTACGCCAGGCTTTCTCAGGGTTGTTTGTGTTTGTTCCAGCCTTGCATGATTGTGATTTTGCATTTAACTGGGCAAATGCACCTTTCTTGTGTAAATCCATTATGTTGGAGCTAAAGGAAAAAAATGTAACCATGTGTAATTCATATTCAAAGTAGAGAAACAGTCTGATTTCATTTAGATTGGTATTAAAAAGCTTGCGCTGATTGACTGTTGCTCAGTCTGCAGGACAGCATCCAATATTTGAGTGTCAGCACAGCATTACTCTTATTTTCATATAATTTAGGGGTTGAAATTGGTTGGCAAGCCGTCATATATTGTGAAGGGCTCACTTGCATCTGAAATACATGGTGTGGCGTAGAAAACTGACAACCTGTTTTATTTGTAATAATTGCAGGCAAAAAAAAAAACTAATTCTTGACTCACACTGAAGTTGTTCCATGCTTGCTACTTACTATCCTATGCAAGAGTGCATTTTCTGCATTCCTGAAAGTCTTTATATAATTATCTGCAACATATATCTATTTTGCTGCTCTCTATCATCAAGTAATTTCATAAAATGATGATTCAGCCTATGACCAGTTCATGAAAGCTTTTACATTTGGTGGTCTGAACACCTAGGAACAGTCTTTCTTTCCCATGAATAATCCTCTGCTGCACAGGAAGCGATCTGTTTTCTGTTTACAGAAGCAGCACCAGCAGTTTGTTTGGAATACATAGAAGAATATGGAAAAAAATATAAGAAGCAGTCAGAAGCAATCACAGACTGCGGCTTTTTTATTTTTTTGGCTTAGACCACCACAGTCTCACCGGTAGATAACTGAAGGAGAGGAGGCTTGAATGCAAAGAGAGGATGGCACAGCAGTGTTGACTGTACCTGTTAAGCTGAACTGTTATTATGTTATTATATCTATGCCTTAATTTCAGCATTGCAATTCATTTGCTACATAAGATGACAGCAAAACATTGTTCTGTGGAGCTCAGCTTCACATAGACATTTTATGTGCATATCTACATATGCACATATGCACATTATCTCTTATGCAAAAGATAAAATGTGCCCCAGACTGAAGTGCGATTGTGTTACTCCTGTTCAAGGTTAGCGCAGACTTCCTGTGAAGTAAGTCTTCCAACAAAGTTATTTAACTGCTCAAGTGGGCCTCAGAGCTCTAGCTATCGAAGGGCCCCTCAATAGCTCAAAAGGCCAAAGGTTACAGCTTAGTATGCCTGCATGTTTAAGTTGACATAAGACGTACTATAGATACTCTATAACGACAACATTATCAGGGTTTTGTCCCAGTAAAATACACATCTCAGAGCAGAGTCTTACATTTTGTATACGTAGTGATTGTTGTCATCAAACAGGATGAATGTTTGTTTTACAGTGTTTGTGAGTATGAGCAGCTTTACCTCAGGCGTAACCTCTCCATTATGATTTTGAAGAAACAAATAAGGCAGTGCAAACATTTATCAATTCTCCTCTCACACCTTTCTTCAAGTAAAGCCCCTTTTCAACAGCTGGCCATTTGGGCGCTGTCATTGCCAGTGTGCTGACATGTTAGGACGCAAAAATCACAGCTGGATGTCAGTTTCTGGGGTGATTGCTGTGATAGGCATCAGGGCTGCGCGGTATGATGGGGCGGCTTATAAGAACTGAAGGGAGAGGCTCAGTGGAGAAGAAAGGCAGACTAATTGGGGACCCACAACAGACGGCAGGTCATGCAATTAATTCATAGCTTGCCCGAGCTGCATAAATGAAAACTGAGCAGGAAAGGATAAGGATCACCTTCTTTTACTCACGAGGCACATAACTCTCGGCTATAGATCAGTTACTGGCCCTCCTTTCAGCCTGGACAGTAAACAGTAGGGCCAGCCAGCTTCCCAAAAGGGAGCTTTACACATGATAAGTTACAGTCAGCCTTAAATTTTTTTTTTTTTTCTCAGTGATCCAGTCTTCCTTGAAACATGTGACTCCTACTAAAGAGTTGGTTTCATTAATTATGCCACGCCTGCAGCTCTGCTCTGTATAGATTCCTTTCAGAGGGGTTTGGCGCTCAATAGCATCATAAGGATAGAAATTGATTAGAACTTCAGACATTTGAACGCATAATGATCTAATTAAGTGCTCTGGCACCAGATGCCCAAAGTGCCGCTGTCGGGATTGTATGTAAGATGTTATCAGTGTTTGTGTTGACAACCTTGTCCGGCTCGTCTGCTGCTGCCTTGTGTTCGCAGACAAGGAGCGGGCAACAGAAGGGTTCACAGTGTTACAACAGCACATCGCTGCAGAGATAAACAGAGACAAGGAAAGAGACACAGCAGATAAGTGTTGGACTAGCATAGAAAAACAGACGTGCAGGGAGAGAAAGAACAAGAAACCATGAAGTATTTTTTTCTTGCTTTGAGAATAACGGTGAACTGCCATTTAAAAAAAAAACAAAAAACAAACACCTGTTGTTTCCGTCCTGGACAATTGGGTCTGAGTTTTCGTAACCTCAGTTGTAACAATCATGGGAAAATTGTTCTGGTCTGTTTTTCTCTCTTTGACCACGGTGCCCCTGTTGGAATTGGCAGGTGCTATGTTTTCCCGCTGGGTTCAGGCCTCTTTCCAGGGTCATCTGAGAAAGAAAAATTGACCCAGCAAGTGCTCATTTGACTCACCCTCCATGGGGTGCATCAGCTTTACGCCTATTAAATGATTTAGTAATATTTTCAGACTTAAATATGCACATAAAGCACACCTTCAGTAATCCATTCAGTATGTTTTATTTACATTTAGAATATAAATGTAGTCTACAGACTTTTTTTTTTTTTTAACTTGTATCCCCTCCCCTGGTGCCCCTTTGAGAAGACACCTGATATCTTTCTGGTTTTCATCCTGCAGAGAGTTTCCCCTTCCCCTCAAAAGTTTAATACCTCATTTCAGTCTGCTTCCCTCCTATTCCACGTCCTTTCTTCTCCTTCCAAACGTTCTCACGCTCAGACAGTTTTCAGTTAAAATTTGACCTCATAGGCTTCATATTCCATGACACCCTGTCTCTCTGTATCACCCTGATCCAACACCCCCACCGTTCTCTAGGGACGTTATGTTGTCAGACCACATACCTGTACATGGTCTGTGGTATGTGTATGTGGTATGTGTATGTGATCTGACATCCGTTTTTCAGCACTATAACAAAAGCAGACAAAGCGGATTAAGCGCATGTAAAAAACAACAAGGCGTCTTACATTTTTTTAATGTAATTACATTGGTTTGTAAAGGCAATATTAAGTCGTTTCTGCCTGGCTCAAGGTTACTATGCAGAGGATGCTATACTGCCGGAACTACTTTCCAGTTCAAATAGGAAAATAACAAGAAAAGAGCAATTTACTTTCACCAAAAAGTTCATAAGAGGACTTCTTGATTTTTACATTGGCATAACCTGCTTTGGCTTTTTTTTTTTTTTTTAAGTTTTTTGAGACCAGTTCTGGCGTGACACTGAAATAAATGGAGAGATACTAATCTGGTACTCTGGATTAGCAGCCCAGGGGAGCACAGAGCAGCTAATGAGGATATTTCACCACCATGTGGACTCAGATCACGTCCAGGTAACTATACAACCCAAAACTCTTCCAAAGTTCAGGTTTGCTTTAAAAGTCCATGGTGAAATGAGTTGAGTCTGCCTGTGTTTAGCCCTAAATAGCTTGGTGTGGACAAATTAAGAGCATGCATCTGGCTTCTGGTCTCCTCTGCAGCGACCCCTTGTGCTTGCTTCCCTTCCCTCGCTCTCTTTCCCTCTCTGTCTCTGTCCCTCGGTCTCACACACGCAAAGGAGCATGCTTCAACTTCAAAAGGAAGACATAATGAGTCTATAAATACTTATACATACAAGAGCATATTTGCAGTCATTTAAGATCCCATCCCCCCCACTCCACCTCCTCTCCATCCTCCCCTCTCTTCTTTCAGTGCTATTTTTAATCATTTACAATATTATACAGTGCAAACCTCTTTCTGCTTGGTAGGAGCTGGGGATGACGCACATGGCAAGCTTGGGGCAGTGAGATCAAGTAAAACCTAATGCTCATTCAAGTGGAACTATGCATAACACATGCATACTGTAGCGTGGCTACTGTAGAGAAGCAAACTATTTGATTACACATGTGGGGCGGCAGCAGCCCAGAAGTTAGAGATGCTGGCTGGTGACCAGAAGGGTGCCAGTTTGAATCCCAGACCAGTTGAGGCAAATGTGAATAAGAAACACTGTCTCCTCCCTGAAGAGCCGCTGTCAAGGTGCCCTTGAGCAAAGGACTTATGCCACCATTGCTGCTCAGAGGCCATCAGGAGCAGGCTGTGGTAGAACAACTGATAAAAAGAGTATCGCTGAAAAATATAGGCATGCAGGCTGAGTCAATCTGTCCTAGATAAAGGTTAAAAAAAGACTGGCAAAGTGACCTCCTTCCAAATTTCTGCACCATCATTTGTCTTGTCTTTTTATCGCACAACTGATGGGCCTAATAACAGGGGAGGGTTGACTCAATTAACTATTAAGTAAACATTTATATCAGAGAGCCATGTCATTCTCTTTGTGCCAACAGGGTGATTCAGTTGAATGGCGTGTAATGATGATTATAAATGCAGGCGCACGAATGTTACTCAATGTTCCCCTATGATCGCTGCCCCATTCAGCCTTATCACAGCGCTGTCTCTGCACCCCGCCTGGTTATCTATCATTCAGAGACAGTGTTGTCCCGCATCCACACTCCCGTCCACAGCACCATTATCAAAATCACATTTTTTAAAAAGGAATGGAGGGCAAAGAGAGAAAAAAAAAAAACGAAAACAACAAAAAAGGGCAGGGTGCCAGATTCAAATTATGACCCAGAGATGAGGAAGGCGTGTATTGTCTTTATGAAATGTATGAGAAGCCAAACCAAAACAATAAAATAAAAGGGATGGAGAACATGTTTATACTCTTTTAGAAATTGAAAACAGGATTAATAGCCTCTAATTAGTGATGACATAGTGCACACTACAAAAGTTTGTCTTTAACAGGATAGTTTTGTTACAAGTGGTTCATTATCATCATCAACAACAACAAAAACACATTGAATCAGACCCTTAAAGTTGTATTTTGTAATATTTCAGTGGAGAAACTTGATTGTTTTGTCTAATATTTCAGGTATTTTTATGTTCGATGAGTGAGCACAAAAAATTATTTATATTTTAACACTATTAGCCTTAATTGCTCATTTTTGAGTTGTGGCTTAAAGCTGGTGTGTCATGAGTTAATGATGTTGTGTTGGCATGCCATGTTTGCTTCACAAATATGGTGTTGTGCACTACCGGGCCACTTATCTAAGCCTATAGCCATGGGGGAACAACATATTCAACTGATAAAAAAACTTGACTGGTTTGTGTCACAGGGTGTCACAAGGGTGTGGAGTTTGTTTGTGATCTCCAGTCTGCACACACACAAAAAGAGAAAGACTGATTCCTGTGAGAATATTCACATTTTTGTGATTACTAATTTAGCATTAGGATCTTTTTTTCTGTTTTCTTGCTGTGCTGACAGACTTTTAGAAATTAAGATTACAACACAGCAGGGATGTGGATCTCCCTACTATCACTCAAACAACTGTTTTTTTTTCTTTTGTTTGTTTCTTTTTTTCCCTTCATTTTTATTTATACCAGAATATGTAGATTTAACAAAAGGAGAAGGAAAACAGATTTTTAAGAAGAGATTGATACCAACCACCGTATACCACCATATGAACACTATTGTAATATTGCATCACCATTTCAAATATATATATTTGATATATATATATAGATATATAGATAGATAGATAGATAGATAGATAGATAGATAGATAGATTGATTGATATATCTTCCCTTTCCATAAATGTTCAGTGTCCTCCCACTGAGGGGTGCAGGCTGGTTAGGCAAATTGCACAGTTCATAGCCTAAGGTAGTACATAAAGATGTTTATTATTGACTGTCCAACGTCTCCCAGTTACTAGTGGGGAGTGGGTGCATGAAGAAGGTCAGAGTGAGAATGATAAAATATATTTTGATTCTTAAAAAATAAGAATCAAAAATGTAATATTTCAGCAAAAGAAATGACAATGTGTATGTTTCCAAGCCACACCCACTTCCAGTTTTATCCAAACACAAATACAAATCATTTAGCTGGCTGAACAACTAGATATACAAATAGTAACGTCCAGTCCAACACTCCCAGCCCCTGTTCTTATGATACAGGCTCAACAGTTCACATGCTGAATGGCTTTGGCTTAAGTGTCATTATCCTATAACCAATCCTATCATTACCCACTTGTTTGAGAAAAGAGGTACTTATCCATTTAAATCTAACTAATCACCATGGAGTATTGGTATTACTAGATGATGTTTATTCAGCCAGAGTCCCATTTTTCCGTGTTACTTAATCACATAACTTGTTTTTCAGTATCCACTCTGCTATTGCCCTTTTTGCAGTCTGATGTTATGGATAGTAGGGACGCTATTAAAGAATTGTGCACTTTGTTTTACCTGCAGAGTCATTCTGTATTATCAGACACTGATTCTAGATTTTTTTTTTGGAGGCAACCCTTTCTCGTGGGTTAAACTGTATGTTTGATATTGCATTACTGATTTGCAGAACAGAGGTAAACCCACATTCTAAGTAGGCAGAATATGACAAATTCTCTGCCACATTTGCAAAGCCATTAGTCGAGTCCTACACGTCCTTCTAATGAGAAGAGCTTAGTATGTGAGATTTC
Organism: Holocentrus rufus; assembly: GCA_900302615.1. Lineage (NCBI taxonomy): Eukaryota > Metazoa > Chordata > Actinopteri > Holocentriformes > Holocentridae > Holocentrus > Holocentrus rufus. The sequence goes on along the minus strand of OMLF01036427.1, from coordinate 17,583 downwards.
TGCATCACAGTATGCTTTCCTTTAATGGACCGTAACCTTGTTCCCTGTGATTATTGTCTAAATTGATGCGTTTTGTCACACTTTCAGACACATTCACACATTGCTTGGGCTCCATCCAGCGTGCCTTGGGTGCCATCCAAAAGTAATAGGGAATTGTGCAGGAGGAAGGTGCATGTTCACACTGATAGTGACCCACTCTAAGCCTCAGTACAAATAAAGAGACAAATAAAGCAGGTGGCATGTGGTATTTTAAAAATAAAATACTGATAAATTTATGGAGAACATGATACAGTATGAATAGTGTATATGTATTATATATGTGAAACTTCCTTTTGTTGTTTATTATTCAGATTATTAACTCTTTGCTCACTCTGGTGACACGATTGTCTAGTATTTTGCTCAGCCCAAAAATGTAATGTCAAATACCAGATCAGTCAATTTAGGGTTGCCGTGGTTACCCATAAAAAATATATATATTTTGCATTTCTTTTGAAAGATGGTGGTGAAAGAAATGAAAAGATGGAACTGAAGAAAAGAGGAATGTGAGAAATGGCCAACAAAAGTAGAAGTAGTCGAGGCAAAGGAGAGAGGGTGCCAAACCATCAAATTGCAACACGTCACAACAAACTCCTGGAATGTGCACGAAAGTGTGGAGGAGAGTAGACTTCAACAGATTGACCATGTATGACAGAAGAATATCCAAGTCTGTGCCGTCTGTACATGCAGATCATGGATAAAGTTTAGTGGTTTCAGTGGTTGCTTTTGTCAGTCTTCATATGGTGGGAAACATCAATAAATCCATCCAACTTATGGTTTTGTGAGTATATGAAAAGATTTACACATTGGTTGCTGTCATAAAATTTGATAGCTTCTTTTAAGACAGATGAAGAGTTGTCTAAAAGTTAAGAAAAAAAATTAAGAGCACATTTGCAAACTTTTAATTCAAGAATACCTTTTAAGTTTATTCTCAGAGAGAGTCAAGAAACCTTTATGAGAGTATATTTTTTCTCTTTTTTTCCCCTTAAGAAGGTTTTGTGAATCCAGACTCAGAGCTTTATCTCTTTTACTTCCCTCGCTCTGTCTCCCTTTCTGTTTTCCAACTGTCTGAAAAAAACTACCTACTTGGCAAGCGTATTGCCCCGCTGTTCATCTAAAAAGAGTCGATGAAAAGTGGGTACTTCATCACAATGAAACATTTACCAGCACACAGGATCTGATTTAACTATAACTTGTGCTGTTAAACAAGTGTAAGTGTAGAAACTTAGCTTGGATGTTCAAGGAAAGCAGGATAAAGGCCAGAGTGGGAATATCCTTGGGGTTATCATGTGGGCATTTCCTCTTATAGTCTGCACAGCAAATTATAGCATCTTGGAAGCAACTGCTGTATCTGCTCTGAGCGCTGGTTGGATGCACAGTCACCAACACAACACTTTTACTACACTAACACAGAATCTACATCATTCATGTCATTATTGTTGTTATTTTTAATATTATTTTTGCACTCATACCTAACACACAAAGGCTAACAAACAAACCACTGAACAGTACTGAGAAATATAAATATAATGCACTGTAGATGTGGACCAGTTAGTCCTGAACAGACAGAAGTCAGCAGTTGAGTAGTCACATCTCAAAAATTAATATTGTACTATATGTATTTATTTTATTTGGACGTATGGAGAAATTCTCATTAATTCTCATATAAACATGGGATGATGAGAGCTTGCTGAACCAAGTGCAGCATGAATTGGCTCTGAGTTTGAAACAGGATTCTCACACATAACCCCGGAAAAATGGCACGTCTTGCTTGCTTTTTCATTGTTAGCATAGCTGCAGCAACTAAATATACAGACTCTGGAGGTAAATTAAATGAGGCAGATAAAAAAGGGAAATGTTTTAATTAATTTTTGCGCCTAAAGTATGGCTGTCCACCTTATGTTCCCCAGGACTTGATGATCCATCAATGATTTTTTTTTTTTTCAAACTGAAACAGCCCCATGTTCTCTCAATCTTATGTTCTCTCAAAATAAAAATAATAATAATAAGGCCATGAACACCACATCCAATAAATAATATTGGATGTGGTGTTCATGGCCAAACTGCTTCCACAGTGACTTTCTAATTCAAACACTTTTTATTAAAGGCACAGTAAACTAAAATGTGTAATTTTTCATTAAAATGGTGCTTATTGCCATCATTGGGTGTAGAAAACACCCTGAATCTGAAGTCCTTTTTCGCCGATCGGTTGGTTTAACATGTAAGAGTCAATCAGAACATAACCACAGCTTTTATTCCTTCCATTCTCGTTTGATTGACTCTTCAACAGCACCTGTTATCAGTAAGTGTTAGCTTGTTGGCACAGCACACTGAGGATTATTTTACAAATCTGCAGCTATATCAGAAGAAGTGAGGGCTAGAAAAGCTCTTCAATCTGATATGGAGCTTCAGCCAGCGATGGCGTCAGACATGGACTTTCTCAAATTAACACTTTTAGCAAGTTCAAGTAGCAAGCTCTTCAGAGTTGGGGGTGTTGTGCTAAAAAAGAATCCCACTTAGCTGCACGTGTTATAACTAGAGTGAAAATTAGGGAAACATTGTTGATGTGATTTTGGGAGGCCAGTGAGGTGCTGATGGGATGCAAAAGTTAAGCAAACTTGGGTGGAGAGATATATGGTTGGTGACATATGCCAACAGGGAGGGTGACAATTGCGTAGGTGGATGTGAGCGGCATCCCTGCTCAGGGAGAGAAAGGTTTGGAGAGCTGTGCATGAAAATGTAGGGGAAAGAATATGAGGAGTCTCTCCACCTCATCTTTTGTAATGAGCTCGAATTAAGGTTGTGAAAGACTGCAGCAGATGATGTGAAAATTGATGTACAGATCCCTAATTACTGTATCGCCAGAACCAGAATGATTGATTTATCATTCAGTCATCATATGTCTCCATTTAATTCCATAACGAGCCTGTTCAGACTCTTAATCAATTACTGCGGTGTTATCTTTTCAGGCTACCATTAAGTGTGTGTGTGTGTGTGTGTGTGTGTGTGTGTGTGTGTGTGTGTGTGTGTTATGCTTTTCTTGTAAGGAGAGGAAGGCCTACAGAGACAATGGTGAACATTT